>RJWJ010013778.1:0-39236 GCA_004363605.1 Indri indri | reverse complement strand
TGGGTGGGTTAAAGCTGAGGACCGAAGGTTGAGGCGGGGGGAGCGCTCGGGAAGGCTGTGCCGAGGAGGTGAATGTTCTCAGGCCAACGAATGGAGTGAGTGCTCAGGGGACACTGAGACACCGAGATGGGAGGTGACGCCCAAGGGGCCTCCGCTGTCTCAGTCTGCAGAGCCCCTCTCTCATGCTCTGGGTGTGCGGGTTGGACGGACTCTGAGGACACAGGAGAGGGATTGGCCTCAGGGACCGGGAGACACAGGCACCAGCCACAGCCTGACTGCTGAGTCACCATCCTCGGTTTCCCCTCTTGTACCATGGGGCAAGTCTCTTCTTGCTTGTGGCTTCTGGCCCGGGCCTGTCCAAAGCCTCCGCTCTGGCATTTCCTGAGTAACGGTTGCGTCCCCAGGGAAGTGACGCACAGACTGTTATCGGTGACCCACATTTCTCAGAAGAGAGAACAGGAAGGCAGGGCCGCGCTCGGGCTTTTGTTGTGGTGTGTGGGGCAGAGGCTGGCGCTCTGGGCTGCGGATGGAGGCGACAGTGTCTGCCCTGAGAGCAGCCTCACTCCCATCTGTGTGGCCACTGGACGCCCCACGGCCAGCCAGAACACAGTAGCCCCATTTGACCGAGTTCTAGGTACACTTGGCAGTTTGCCTCCAGGTCCCCCGCCCTGAGCCAGGGCACACCCTAGATCTCTCCGACCTGCTACTCTCTCCCATGGGGGTAGACAGCAGGCAGCAGGTGCAGGAGAAGCTTGGGAAAGCTCTGTCTCCTCCCTGCCTCTCAGTCTCCTTGTCCGTAAAATGGGTGTAAGATTCTTCCTGACTCTCAGGGGTGACATTATAATCTAAAAAAGGTGTTGGCCCAGGGGTTGGCAGTGGCGCAATCATAGCTCACTGTAGCCTCCAACTCCTGGACTCAAGAGATCCTCCTGCCTCAGTCTCCTGAGTAGCTGGGACTATAGCCACCACCATGCCCGGCTAATTTTTCTATTTTTTGTAGAGATGGGGTCTTGCTACGTTGCCCAGTCTGGTCTCAAACTCCTGGGCTCAAGTGATCCTCCCGGCTCAGCCTCCCAAAGTGCTGGGATCACAGGTGTGAGCCACCGCACCCGGCTGCTGTTACTATTACTGATATTGGCATATCCCCGACATGACCGGGGTCTGGGGTGCCACGTGGTGGGGTCCCGAGCTCTGAATGGGGGCATCCTGGTTCCTGGCAGGATTGTGGACGTTGGGGGCCAGAAGTCAGAGCGCAAGAAGTGGATCCACTGCTTCGAGAATGTGATCGCCCTCATCTACCTGGCCTCGCTGAGCGAGTACGACCAGTGTCTGGAGGAGAACAACCAGGAGGTGAGAGGCCACCGTCTCTGTCACTGCCCGTGCCCTGTCGTTCCCGCATCAGAGCAGGACGCTGTCGCAGAAAGCGGGGCGTCCTCATTCTCGAGCAGAACTGCATGTGCCCGGCGTGGCTTTGAGCTTGACCCTTCGCCCTTTCGTGGTCAGACTGTTGTTACACCCCCAGAGACAGACCCACAGCGACACACACGCACACACGGAAATTCCCGTCCACACCAAGGAATACGCGGGCTGTTGTCCCACCCATTCATAGTGAGTGGCACCTACATCCTCAGTCGCACAAGCACGCACATGCACGGAGGGACACTCCAGCCCCGAGACACAGCCACCCGCGCCACACAACCACAGCAGTTGTAGGAAAAAGAAAACGGGTCTCCCCAGGCCACCACTGCTTTTGTGATCGTGAACCTTTCTCCTAATTCTCTTATTTAACACCCGAGCACAGAGGTAGGGCACAGTATTACCTGCGAGGCATGGATTTTGCAGGTTCAAGTTTCGCATAAGATGCTTTTGAGATCTGAGAGTCATATGTTATCATTTTGACTTTCGGATTGAATCAGACAGAACGAATTTCAGGTCACTCTAACGCAGCTTGTCCTCGAATCCAGCCACGCGAGATGAACTTGTTTCCTGGGGGCTGTTGTACTAAATCTGCACGGACCGGGCAGCTTAAACAACATATATTTATGCTCTCGCAGCTGCAGAGGCCGGAAGTCCAAGGTCGGGGCGGGGAACAGGCCTGGGTCCCCCTGAGGCCGTGAGGGAGGGTCTGTCCCAGGCCTCTCCCAGCTCCTGGTGGTGGCCACATCCTTGGTGTGTAGACCCATCACCCTGATCTCTGCTTGCCTGTTCCTGGTGCTCTCACTGTGTGCGTGTCTGTGTCCAGATTCCCTGTTCGTAAGGACCCCAGTCATGGGATCAGGGCCCCCCTATTCCAGGACAACCTCATCTTAACTAATTCCATCTGCAAGGACCTACTTTCCAAAGAAGGTGCCATTCTGAGGTCCCGGGGGCTAGGTCTTGAACACATGGATTTTGAGAGGACATAGTTCAACCTATAACCCAAAACATTTGATACTTCACTGTATTTACATGTGACCAAACTACACACAGCTAGAAAATTCTAGACATCTGGGTGTCCCCACCGACACAGATACGGGACTTCATGCCCTGGGACCCGCCTGCCTGGCCGCGCACAGGCAAAGACGTGAACAGGCGTGCGAGCCGCATCTGGACATGCAGAGATGTGCCACTCTCAGGGCAAACATTCAACCCCCATCCCCCGTGGTCCCCAACCACGGCCCAGGTCGGCCACCCCGTGCTCAGCAAGGCGGCCGCTCAGACGCGGCAGGCTACACAGGCTGAGGCAGGGCGCTCTCGGAATGGCTGCCATCTCAAACGACCACAAAGTCAGAGGCTTAAAATCACAGAAACTGATTCTCTCCCGGTCCTGGAGGCCAGAAGTCTGAGGTCAAGGTGTGAGCAGGGCTGTGCTCCCTCTAGAACCTTTTCTGGTCTGGCAGCCCCTGGTGTCCCTCGGCCTGCAACCACATTGCTGCAATCTCTGCCCCTGCCTTCATGTGGCCGTTTTCCCTGTGTGTTTGGGTCCAGATTTCCAAATTTCCCTCTTTTTTTGTTTTTTAAATTTTTCTAAGTAGAGATAGGGGTCTTGCTGTGTTGCCCAGGCTGGTCTCAAATTCCTGGGCTCAAGTGATCCTCCCTCCTTGGCCTCCCAAAGTGCCGAGATTATAGGCATGAGCCACCACGCCCTATCTAAATTTCCCTCTTCTTACCAGGACAGCAGTCATCGGATTTAGGGCCTGCCCTGGTTCTAGAATGGCCTCATGTTAACTAATTACATCTTCAAGACCCATTTTCCAAATAAGGTCACACTCTGAAGTTCCAGGTGGACATGAGTTTTGGGAGGACACTCTTCGCACCAGCGCAGGCATAAAACCACACCGGGCACACCCAGGCAGCTGGCCACATGACCCAAGCCTGAGCCCACGCAGGGGAGGGTCTCTGGTCCGAGCTGGCCAATCCAAGCACTGACCTGCTTCTTCCCCGGACGCAGAACCGAATGCAGGAGAGCCTGGCCTTGTTTGGCACCATCCTGGAACTTCCCTGGTTCAAGAGCACATCCGTCATCCTCTTCCTCAACAAAACCGACATCCTAGAAGAGAAAATCCCCACCTCCCACCTGGCTACCTACTTCCCCAGTTTCCAAGGTAAGTGCTTCTAGAACCTTCTATCCCCACTGCCTCCCAAAGCAGCTTCCAAGAGAGATGCAGACCAGGCCCTACCTCCACATGGAGTCGCTGGAAGTTTCAAATAGGGTCAGACCTGTGCACACCTTAAACATTTCATTTCACACTTGTTGCCCAACCTTTGGGATTTGGGCCAAGACCTTTGGACTGTGGGTTTGCCGTGGAGATCCATCCTCAGGCATGTCTGGAAGGCGTTATCTACCATTCCCAGCACCTGCCTAGGTTTTGAAAACTTTTCTTTTTCTAATCTTTCACAGTCATCTCAGCTATACCCAATTGGACAGCAATTTTTGTTCTTTGAATCCATGACCGAGCTTTTGGCAATCTTTCCGAAGCACGTGGCTTTGTTTTCATGGATAAACAGGTCTCTTTCGTGCAGCTGCATATTGTCATGTTTCATTCAGCTGCATATTGATCAAGACACGTATAACTGTCCCAAAAAGGTCTGGGAACAAACCTTTAGCACATCCAGAGGGTCAAAGGGCCAGGCCAACTAGAGCCAACTTAAAAGCTGGGTGTCTTAAAACAACGGAAATGTATTCCCTCCCAGTTCAGGAGGCCAGAAGTTCAAAAGCAAAGTGTTGGTGGAGTCAGTTCCTGTTTCTTGGCTTGTAGACACATCAGTCCAATCTCTGTCTACATGTTCACATGGCCGTCTTACCGCTGTGTCCTCCCCTCTTCTCATAAGGCCACCAGTCATTGGATTTAGGGCCCATAGTGCAGCATAACCTCATTTTAACTTAATTAATTACATCTGCAAAGATTCTATTTCCAAATAAGGTCATAGTCTGAGGTTCCAGGTAGACATGAATTTTGGGGAGTACTATTCACCCCAATGCACAAGCAGTCATAGTAGAGGAAGCCCTTAATATATGCTTGCCACTGGATTAATAGTCAGTAAACATAAGCTTCCGTGAAGTCACCAGGGTTTGACCCCTGGCCTTGTCACATCTTGGAGCCCATGAGACCAATTTTAGCCAATTTTATCGACAAGACTCAGGGTCTGAGAGACAGATGTCAAGTTCTTCCATGATGGTGGCCTCGGACTGCCCCTCTTCCCAGCTTCATAGTCCTGGGAATCAGCCCATGGCTTAGAAAATGTGGGAACAGGATAAGGTGGATAGTTTTTTTTCTTGTTGTTGTTTTGTTTTGAGACAAGGTCTTGCTCTGTCACCCAGGCCAGAATGCAGTGACACAACAATAGCTCACTGCAGCCTCAAACTCCTGGGCTCAAGGGATCCTCCTGGCTCTGCCTCCCGAGTGGCTGGGACTACAGATGCTCACCGCCACACCCAGCTGATTTTTAAATTTTTTGTAGAGAAGTGCTCTCACTATGCTGCTCAGGCTGGTCTCCAACTCCTGGCCTCAAGCGATCCTCCCACCTCAGCCTCCCAAGGTGCTGGGATTACAGGTGTAGGCCACTACACCTGGCCAAGGTGGATAGTTTTGAGGGGATTTTTTTTCATTCAGGTCAAAGGGAACCCCCATGACTCATCCTTGTCTCCCTGTGGCCGGAGCACCCTTTGCCAACTGCTAGCTCTTGGCCCTTTCCTCCTCTGTACTAAATAATATTTGTGATAATAATAATAAAAAACCAATAACAACAGCTAACGCATCTACCACACTGGTGGGAGCACTCTACATGGCTTGTTCAATCCTCCTTTAAAAACCCGATGCAGTAGGACTTATTCTTCTAAGCATTACAGAGATGGGGAAACTGAGGCACAGAGTGGTGCAGTCACTTGCCAACAGTCACACAGCCAGTGAGTGGCAGAGGCTCAATTTGAACCCAGACTGTCTGGACCCAGAGCCAGAGCATCCAGCCTTAACGACTTGTGCTACTGTTTATTAAGCACCAAGTCCTTAACATAATATGAAACCCTACAAACTACTCCATGAGTTCTGGGACTGTTCTGATCCCCGTTTTAAGAATGAGGAAACTGAGGCCTACCAGAGGTTACAGGGATTAATACATTAGATAACCCAACTCGTGAGTAGCCAGAACTAAATTGAGGGTTCTAGAAGCTCTTAATTCATGTTGTGCTTTCAGTACATATGTACTGAGCTCCCTGACATGCCTCATCAGGGCAGCCACCCAAGCTGGCTGTGGGGACTCCCTTCCTCTTCCTCGGCCTGTTTCCCCATCTGCCCAGTCCCCGGAGGTCTGTCTGTGCAGCTCCAGGTTCCCAACCACCCCCAGCTCCAAGCCAAACGGACAGAGGGTCTCTCTTGAACACAGTTCTGCCCCAAATCTCAGAGCTGAGTCTCATTGGTCTGTTTCTGGTCACATGACTCTTCTGAGCTCCTCCTTGATGCTCCCATTGGCTGGGCCCGAGTCATGTGACCAGCCATGAAAACAAAAGATGGCGTCAACCCACAGGAAAGATGGCTGGGGGGGGGGGGGCGGGTGGTCCCTGGGGCTTTTCCAGGCCTGGTTATGGGGAAGGGGCTCTGCAAAGCCCCGCCTAGGACCCAAGAGAGAGGGTCCTGACCCAACCCTCCTCCCCAACTCCTTTCCCCAGGTCCCAAGCAGGACGCGGAGGCAGCCAAGAGGTTCATCCTGGAGATGTACACCAGGATGTACGCCGGCTGCGCCGACGGCCCCGAGGGCAGCAAGAAGGGCCCGCGCTCCCGTCGCCTCTTCAGCCACTACACGTGCGCCACGGACACGCAGAACATCCGCAAGGTCTTCAAGGACGTGCGGGACTCGGTGCTCGCCCGCTACCTGGATGAGATCAACCTGCTGTGACCCAGGCCCCACCTGGGGCAGGCAGCACCTGCGGGCAGGTGGGCGGCAGGGGTGGCCGGAGCGAACCCCAAGGGCCGCCCGCCGCCGCCCCCTCTCTTCCCCGCCTCTCACCAGGACAGCCCCTGACCCCACGCCGGTTCTTTCCCTTGCTTGACTCAGTTTACCTCCTTTGAAAGGGAGGGAGCAAAACGGCCATTTGGGATGCCAGGGTGGAGGAAAAGGGGAAGAAACGAAGGGATCGAGGACTTGGGTGGGCGGGTGTCTCGAAGGAGTCTCACCCCTGGGTATATCACCTGCTGGGCAGGGGTCCGGGACCCCTGTGGGTGAAGCACACCCGGGGATTGGAGTGAGACTCTGGCGCCTTCAGAGTGGACTCTGGTGCCCCCTGGTGGACAGCAGAAGGCGCTCCCTCCCGGAGCAGGGCCCCACTATCCCCAGGACCCTGCTAGGGCGGGGACTTCGCTTTGCCAGGGAGAAGAGTGCCGAGGCTTATGGTGTGTTGCGCCCAGGTTTACAGACGAGGGAAACCGAGGGCCACAGGCATCCTCCTCCTTCCCAGACTGGGAGCTGGGCAGGCTGCATCTTAAATGCATTCAAAGCGTTGTATTTATTCCCTCACCCTCAGTGGGGCCCCTTGCGGGGTGGACATTAAAGACATGACATCCTGGAGGCCTGTGATTTCTTAGGGGCTGTGTCACCAACGTCATCCTTCTACGCCTTGGGGACCAGAGGTTGTGGGGAGGTGTGGGTAGCAACATGGGGTAGGAAGGAAAAAAAAAGTTCTACTTGTTGTCCACCCACCTGTGCTTGGTGCCAGCCCCAGAACTATGGGGGACACTCCTGAGCAGATCTCTGGGTTGCTCCTCACCCAAAATTCTGGCTGCGGCCCCCACCCGGCTCTAATGAGGTCTCTCACCATCCTCAGGGCAGCCCCATGCAGTGCAAGCCATGTCACCCCCATTTTACAGATGAGGAAACTGAGGCACAGAGAAATAGAATGATTTGACTAAAGTCACACATCTGGGAGGTAGCAGAGCCAAGAGCCTATTCATTTGCTTTTAAAGAAAATAAGTAAATAAATCGGGTGCATGCCTATAGTCCCAGTTGCTTGGGAGGCAGGAAGCTCGCTTGAGCCCAGGAATTCCAGGCCAGCCTGGACAACATAGTGAGACCCTGTAAAAACTTTTATTTTTTTAGAGCAGCTTTAGGTTTGCAGAAAAATTGTGAAAATATTCCAGAGAGTTCCCATATACCCCACACTGAGTTTCTCCCATGAATAATATCTTAGTGTGGTGCATCTGTTTACAATTAATGAGCCAATATTGGTATATTATTAACTGTTCTTCATTTGAATTTCCTTAGTTTTCCCCTAATGCCCTTTTTCTGCCCCAGGACTCTACCCAGGCGTCCTAGTCATATTGGATTAGGGGCCACCCTAATGGCCTCATCTGAACTTGATCACATCTGCAAAGACTCTATTCCCAGATAAGGCCCCATTCACAGGTACCAGGGTTTTAACTTGAACATGTATTTTGTGGGGCGGGGGGCACATTTCAACCCATAACAGGTGTTTTGTAGAAAGCCCCTCAATTGGATTTGGTCCAATTAGACCTGGTGACAGGTCTAGGGGAGGAAGAGGTCAGAGGTGAGGGCCCTTCTCATCACATCCTGTCGAGGGTTAGTGCTGGCAACGTGATGTTATCACTGCTGGTGAGAACCTTGATCACCTGGCACAGGTGACACAGGTAGTCATCCAACACTTCTTAAAATCTTTTTTTTTTTTTTTTTTGAGACAGAGTCTCACTGTGTTGCCCAGGCTAGAGTGCTGTGGCGTCAGCCTAGCTCACAGCAACCTCGAACTCGTGGGCTCAAGCAATCCTCCTCCCTCAGCCTCCCAAGTAGCTGGGACTACAGGCATGCGCCACCATGCCCGGCTAATTTCTTTTTCTATATATTTTTAGTTGTCCAGCTAATTTTTCTATTTTTAGTAGAGATGGGGTCTCACTCTTGCTCAGGCTGGTCTCGAACTCCTGAGCTCAAATGATCCTCCCGCCTCAGCCTCCCAGAGTGCTGGGATTGCAGGCGTGAGCCACCACGACCGGCCTCTTAAAATCTTTTTATCATGGAAAGTTTCAAACCTAAGGAAGTTGGAAGACCAGTCAGACCTGCATTAAGACTTTCATGGGATTGAGGCATTTTTACTTTTATGGCTTCCTCCTCCATAAAAAAAAAATTAAAAATTAGTTTTTACGACTGTGTTACGACTGGATTTTATGAATGAAATCTATACTCAGCAGGGTGTGGTGGCTCATGCCTGTAATCCCAGCACTTTGGGAGGCCCAGGCAGGAGGATGGCTTGAGCCCAGGTGTTCAAGACCAGCCTGAGCAACACAGCAAGACCCCATCTCTACAAACATAAATTTTTTAAAAATAAAATATACAATTCAGTGGCTTTTAGTGTATTCAAAGAGTTGTACGACTGTCATTACAATCAATGTTAGAACATTTTTATCACTCTCAAAAGAAACCACAACCCCATGAGCAGTCACTCCCCGGCCCGTCCCCCAGCTCCTGGAGACCACGAATCCACGTCCCGTCTCTGTGGATCTGCCTGTTCTGGACATTTCATGCAAATGGAGTCACACACTGTGTGCCTTTCTGTGTCTGGCATCTCTCACTGAGCACGATGTCCTCAAAAGGTCCATCCACACAGTAGCCTGTGTCAGAGCCTCGTCCCTTGTCATGGCTGAGTGATAGTCCAGCATGTGGATGGACCACGTTGGGTTTATTCATTCTTCTCTCAGTGGACACGTGGGTTGTGTGTCCACTTGTTAGCCTCAAGCTAGGCTAAACTCAGGATTTGGGTTCAGCCAGGGTCAGGGCATGGTTTGGGGTCAGAGCCGGGCTGGGGATCGGGGCTCAGTCTAGGATGGAGGGCTGGGTCAGGGTTGCAGCGTCTCTCCATGTAGGTGTCTGAGCCAGGTGGTCCTCGTGCGGCTGCCACTGAGGCTCCGTTGCCTGCTTGGCAGGGAGGGGTGCAGCAGGACCCCTCCTGGTCCCACAACCCAGCTGCCGGGCCCCGCGCCCCACAACCTCCCCACACCACACCCCTCTTCAGAGCCCTTTCGCTTGGTCACCTCCAGTGACGAGACGCAGCTGCCTCCCCAGCCAGCGCCTTGTGCGGAGCTTCCCGGCAGCTGCCTGGCCCCAGAGCTGAACAGGAAACAAGGGGGGTGACGGGGCCCCAGCTGCTGGCTGTCCTCAGCCCCAGGCTCCTGCCCACCCTGCCCTGCATGGGGTGCCCAGCCTCTCGGGGAGAATACTGCAGCCGTGTGGGACACCTGTGTCTTCATGGGGTATCTGTGTCCCTGATGGGATACCTGTGTCCCTCATGGGGTACCTGTGTCTTCATGGGATACCTGTGCCCCTCATGGCACACCTGTGACCCTTCCAGCACACCTGGCTGGCTGAATTGGTGTGGTCACTCCTTCCCCGAGACCATGGGCACCACCGTCTGGAAGGCCGATGACCAAACGGGCCCAGGGTGGGGGAGGGGCAAGGCAGGTGGGCCCGGCTGTCCCCTCCCTGCTGCTCAGGGGCCCAGGGGTGACTGCGGTGGGGGAGGGGCCCATCAGAGACACACTCCTGGGCCACGCTCACAGCTCTGGGGCCTGAAATATTTTCCAAACCACCTCACACTCCAGAGCCTTCTGGTGGGGAAGGGTGGGGGTCCCAGGCAGTGGGGCGGGAGGGGGCAGGGATGCAGTACTGTCACCCACGGGTGATGTTCAGGGCCCATGAGCCTCTGACCCCAGGACAGGGTGTGTCCCCCCTCCCCTCGCCGCCAGACACCAGGACAGGGTGTGTCTCCCCGCCTCAGACCACAACCATCTCAGGTTGAGTCACTCTGCGCCAGTGTCCCCAGGGTGGTGGTGGCGGGGCGAGCCCCCATTTCTGCCCTGGGGTCCCAGCAGCTCTGCTCCAGGGAGGGGCAACAGCAGAGCCCAGGAAGGGGGTCCTGGCCCGAGACCCCCATGAGCCCGATCTGGGTGTCCTCCCGTGCGCAGGGCTCTGCCTTAACGTGAGGCCCGGCCACCTCTCCAGGCGTCAGTTTCCCCTTCTGCAGAGGAGCCTCTTGCAAGCCAGGCCCGGCTCTGTCGAGGGTGTGCGAGCACTTGAGAAACATTTATGGAGCACCTACTGTGTGCCAGGCACGCTTGGAGCAGCTGGGGAGGCCGCGGTGGACAGACCCATCCTGGAGGGGGAAGCTCGCGGGGGCAGAGGCGTCGTCAGCAGGCGCTGGGGTGGCAGGGACAAGTGGGGGCCGTTTCCCCTCAGCGACTGACAGCTCCGGGGCTCCCTCCCCGCCTCTGGCTTTCGAGGACCCGGAAGGGGCATGGGGGGGGGCGGGGGGGGGGCCTGGCAGCCGGGGCGGCGCTCCCCAGGGGGCCGGTGGCAGCAGCCGTTGGTTGAGACGCCCCTCCCCACCCCGGGCCCGGCCCCCACCCCGGGGGGTACCTTGAGCATAACAGGAAATTTCAAACAACAGGAAACCGAGGCCGGGCAAGGCAGGCGGCTCCACCCTGCCCGGGGCCTCAGTCTGCCCCTCGGGGAGGCCATGAACGCCACGGGGTCCGCGGCGGCCCCCGAGTCCTGCCAGCAGCTGGCGGCCAGCGGCCACAGCCGGCTCATCGTCCTGCACTACAACCACTCGGGCCGGCTGGCGGGCCGCGGGGGCCCCGACGAGGGCAGCCTGGGGGCCCTGCGCGCGCTGTCGGCGGCCGCCGGCTGCCTGGTGGTGCTGGAGAACCTGCTGGTGCTGGCGGCCATCGTGACCCACATGCGGTCGCGGCGCTGGGTCTACTACTGCCTGCTGAACATCACGCTCAGCGACCTGCTCACGGGCGCGGCCTACCTGGCCAACGTGCTGCTGTCGGGCGCGCGCACCTTCCGCCTGGCGCCCGCGCACTGGTTCCTGCGCGAGGGCCTGCTCTTCGCGGCGCTGGCCGCCTCCACCTTCAGCCTGCTGTTCACGGCCGGGGAGCGCTTCGCCACCATGGTGCGGCCGGTGGCCGAGAGCCGGGCCAGCAAGACGGGCCGCGTGTACGGCTTCATCGGCCTGTGCTGGCTGCTGGCCGCGCTGCTGGGGCTGCTGCCGCTGCTGGGCTGGAACTGCGTGTGCGCCTTCGAGCGCTGCTCCAGCCTGCTGCCGCTCTACTCCAAGCGCTACGTCCTCTTCTGCCTGCTGGTCTTCGCCTGCGTCCTGGCCGCCATCACCGGCCTGTACGGGGCCATCTTCCGCGTCGTGCGGGCCAGCGGGCAGAAGGCGCCGCGCCCCGCCGCGCGCCGCAAGGCCCGCCGGCTGCTCGAGACGGTGCTGCTCGTCCTGGCCGCCTTCCTGCTGTGCTGGGGGCCGCTCTTCGGCCTGCTGCTGGCCGACGTGTTCGGCTCCAACGTCTGGGCCCAGGAGTACCTGCGCGGCATGGACTGGATCCTGGCGCTGGCCGTGCTCAACTCGGCCGTCAACCCGGTCATCTACTCGTTCCGCAGCCGCGAGGTGTGTCGCGCCGTGCTCAGCTTCCTCTGCTGCGGGTGTCTGCGGCTGGGCCTGCGGGGCCCCGGGGACTGCCTGGCCAGGGCCACCGAGGCGCACTCCGGAACCTCCACCACCGACAGCTCGCTGCGGCCGCGGGACAGCTTCCGGGGCTCCCGGTCGCTCAGCTTTCGGATGCGGGAGCCCCTGTCCAGCATCTCCAGCGTGCGGAGCCTCTGAGGACGCCCAGGGGGTCCCTGGGGGGGGGCAGGGAGGGGGAGCAGAGGCCGGGGCGGGCCCCGCGATCCGCCCCACCCCGCCGCAGCTGCCTCGGCCTGCTGACGCCAGGCAGGTTTCCCTGTGGTCACCTTGGACAAGGAGGCCACCACAGTGGGGGCCGGTGGGTTCACTACACCTGGGCTCCTGTGTGATTCCGGAGCAGTCCCAGGCCCTCTCTGGGCCTTGGTGGGGCAGGCGGTGGGGTGGATGCCCCGGCAACATTGCAAGTTCACAGTGATGGTACGAGAAGTCGCAGCCTCTCTCTTGTCCCCGAGTATGTGGGGGCCTGGCTCGGGGGTGCGGCCGGCAGCGTGCAAGTGTAGGTGTGTCTGTGCGCCGGGGCCGTGGCCGTGAGCGTGCAGTGTGTGTGTGGACTGCGAGTGAGCGCATCTGGGCACTGGAAGGGGGTGGGGCGGCCGATGACAGTTGTCACCAGACTCTCCCTCACTTCCCCTTCGGGAAGACAGGGCCCCTGCCCGGGCTCTGACCTCTGCATCTGTCAGACCCAGTCTGGGGAACAGCAGAGGCACGGTGACCTCGCCCTCCTGGCCTAGGGGCGTGTCCCGCACCTTCCCAACAGCACTCACTGCCTTACCCTTCCGCATCTGTGAAATGGGCTAATCCTGCTCCTACGCACAAGGTTGTCGTGACACGCTCGGCGCCGGCCACGGCACCTGACACCCAGGGTGTCCAACAGAATGGCGATGGTGGAAACGTTCTACGCCTGCACCACGTAGCAGGGGAGATGCCAGCCCCACAGGGGCACTATAGGATATCGTAGGTTCTATTTAATATGAATTTGTTTACATTTAAACAGCCCACGGCTCAGTGTCGGTGCTGGTGCCGGTAGGAAGACCTTTCCCTCCTCCAGGGGCCACGCCAGCCCCCCATCCCCTGCCTCTGTTCTGCCACGTGCCTGGGGCGCAGGGGCCTGGGATCCACCCCATCTGCCACCTGGGCATGGGACATCTCTGCTTGAAGCCACTATTTCTCTGCCGCACGATGGCGGGGGGTGTGGTGAGTGGCAAGTATTTATCGCACTGTGCGATATCTTAGCCACTGGCCCACGTGTGGCTGTTTAAAATTATGAACATTAAATGAAATTTTAAAATTCGGTTTGTCTGTGTTTTGGTTTGCTAGGGTGCTGGGACAAAGTCCCACGGGCTGGGTGGCTTGGACAACAGGGTTTCTTCATCCTTGGTGTTCCTTGGTGCGTCACCCCGATCTCCGCCCCCGTCCTCAGGTGGTGTTCTCCCTGTGTGTGTCTGTGTCCACATTCCCCCCACTTTTGTAAAAACCCCAGTCGTGGGCTCGGGGTCCCCCTACTCCAGTACGATGATGTCATCTTAACTGTTTCCATCTGCAATGGCCCTATTTCCGAATAACCGTCCCAATCTGAGGTCCTGGGGGTGAGGATGTGAATATATGGGTTTGAGGGGGGACACAGGTCACCCCTAATACTCAGTTACAAGAGCCACATTTCACGGAGTCGGCAGTGGCTCCCAGCTCTTGCTTTGGACGACGACATAGATGCCACCGTTTCCATCATCGCAGACAGTTCTCTTGGCCGGGATTGGCTCAGGTTCCCAGCGCTTGTCCGTGTGCACAAGAACTGGATGGTTCTTATGTCTTCCCGATTCCTGTTGTGTGTGTGTATCTGCGACGGCAGCAGGCAGGGTGGGGTCTCGGTGGCATTTCAGGTGAGTGGAGGCTGCGCCAGCCCAAAGCTCTCCGCCTGCCTTCTGGGCCGGTATGAGCCAAGCCCCTCGCTCCCTCTGCCCTGGGGGGCGTCATCACGTGGTTTGCTTTGGCTCAGCTGAACTACTTACAACTCCCTTCTATCTGAGGGTCTTCGCACTTGCCTTTGTTGCCCCCACCTGAGTGGCCTGGTTGGCGCACGCCTTCCCTCGTTTTCCATTTGATGGCTGCCTGTTCATTCTCTGTGCTTTGGCTTTGGTGTCACCTCCTCCATGAAGTCTTCCCTGATTTCTCCTCCTCCCTAGGTCTCCTCCAGGGTCCCACAGCTGCCTTTGTGTCCGCCTCTTGCCTCTTACAGTTCTGCCTCTGCTGGGTGTGGTTTTCCCTCATTCTTCACTCGACTGCTGCCCACTCATCCTTTGGGTCTCAGCTAGGGTGCCACCTCCTCCAGAAGTCTCCCCTGATTGCCTCTTCTCCCAAGGCTGCTTCTGGGCTCCCACAGTTGCCTGTGCCTCCTTCATCCCAGCTCCAGTCACACCTGGTCACGCATCCATCTCCTCCTCTGGACTTGGAGCTCTGTGATGGTGGATATCGTGGCTTTGTCTGGGTCGTGGCTGTGTCCCCAGCACAGGGCCCAGCACAGTGACCCAGAGCTCTGGGAGAACTGAACACAGCAGCATTCGAGGCTTCAAAAACCTCTTTCCACTCCTCCTTCTCCACCCAGCTCTCCTCCCTGGCAGTGGCGAAACGGTCTCCAGGAATCCTGACTGCGACTGGATAGCCCAGGGGTTAATGGCGACACCACCTTCACTGGTGTCTGTAACCTACTAGAGCTCCCCAGCTCCCATGTGCCCCAGCTCTCTCATCTGCAGCATGAGGATATCGACAGCTCCTGTTCTCCTGGATGTTGGAAGGATTCGATAAGGTGAGGAATGTACATCTGAGCTATCATGCGTGTGTTTTTAAATGAACAATAACTGCAAAGCCTTATATCTCACTCAGTGCTAGGTGCTGTTCTAATCCCTTTTGCATTAACCCATTTAATCCTCACAGAAACTCTAGGATGCAGATACCACCATTAATTCCGTTTTACAGATGGGAACACTGAGACCCAGAGAGGTTGGGTAACTTACTTGAGGTCACACAGCTGGGAAGTGGCAGAGCTGGGATTCAAACCCATGCAGGTAGCTTTTCTTTCTTTTTTTTTTTTGAGTCTGGGTTTTCCGGTGTTCCCCAGGCTGGTCTCAAACCTCTGGGCTCTAGCGACCCTTCTTCCTCAGCCTCCCAAGTACAGGAGTGCACCACTGCACCCGGCTTAGACATGTAGCTTCTCGTTCCCTGATACTTCCTTTTTGATGAATGAATGAATGAATGAATGAACGAACAAATGAATGAATGTCAGTTCCTTCCCTCCTTGGAATACTCAGCCACGGAGAGAGTTGCCGGAAGCACGTTCCAGCAGGAACAGCAAATGCAAAGGCCCTGAGGCTGTGTGAGCTTGGTGCATTCTCATACTGCCAACACTTACTGAGCACTTACTGTGTGCCTAGCTCTGAATCTGTTGGTGTGGATTGATGTAATGAATCCTTACACACCGCTGGTGGGGCAGAGTGTTTCATTACGTATCTTCACAGTTGACAGCTGAGGAAACGGAGGCCCAGAGAGGTGAAATGACTTTCCCTAAGTCACACGGCTGGGAAATGGAGGACTCGAGCCCATTCTCTTAATCGGCACAAATGCCAGGGCTCGCTCACGACAGAAGGGAGGCTCTGAGTCCTCAGACAACTGTCTGGAGCCAGGGATGTTCACTGCCCGGGGACCAGGGCCGTGGTCTCCCCGTCTGTGCGAGGGGCTGTGAGCTGCTGATGCTCCTGGTGTACCTCGGCCCTGACACCGGAGCCCTGAGAGTTGCCACGTGGGGAAATACCAATATGGAACGCCCAGAATTTAAATTCCAATTTCCGAGGAACATCGAATCGTTTTCTTAGCGTGCGTATGCCCCAAATGTGAACAAGGATAAATATAACCAAGGATGCCACCCACCCCTGCGTGGAGCCCAGGCTGCGACTACAAGTCCCATAACGCACCGTGTCACAGCCTAGCACGACTTTTTATTCATTTTTCATTCATTCATCCCCAAATTGCATAGACCACCCAGAGTGTGCCAGGGCTCGTGCTCGGTATCGGGGATACACCAATGCACACAGCAGGCAGAAGTCGTCGCCCTCATGTTGCTTAACATCTGCATCCTTGGGAGTTTTAAGTGATTTTTTAGTCTTGTCCTCTGAAACTTCTGTCAGGTAGTCTACGGCTCCCATGATCCTTTGTGTTTGTTCGAAGGGGACTACAATTCCCAGGAGACCTAGCGCGCCAGAGGCCACTTCCTCTTTCCTTCAGCTCCAACTTCCTTCCAGGTCGCAAGGTCACGTCGTGACCCCCGCCTTTCGTCCCCTTCCCCCCACGCAACACACACCAAAGACGCAATTTGAGAAAATTCTACCGCAAAATAGTTTTATGAAGTCTCCGTGTTTTGTGACTTGGAGTTTATGTGAAACTTCCGGAGTGTTAGCCAGGCAGCCCTTCGCGGGCGGGCCTAGAGTGGGCCTACAAAACCCAGGGTGCTCTGCGCGCGTGCACCGAGAGGACTGCAACTCCCATGAGGCAGCGCGGCCGGAGGGGGCTGTCCGTGGCGGTGCCCGCAGGACCCCGAAGCGGGCGCGGGATGCCCGGCGCGGCTCCCGAAGGACCCCGGCGGCTACCCATGCCGAGGTGAGTCCGCGGGAGCAGCCGCCGCCGCCGCTGTCCCGTCCTCGCCGCCGCCCTGCGCGGCCCCGCCGCCGGCCAGGATGCTGGAGGAAGCGGGCGAGGTGCTGGAGAACATGCTCAAGGCGTCGTGCCTGCCGCTCGGCTTCATCGTCTTCTTGCCCGCCGTGCTGCTGCTGGTGGCGCCGCCGCTGCCCGCGGCCGACGCGGCGCACGAGTTCACGGTGTACCGCATGCAGCAGTACGACCTGCAGGGCCAGCCCTACGGTGCGTGCGCCGCCGCGGCCCGGGCCCCCGATCCCCCGGGCTTCCCGACCCGCCCCAGCCCAGGGCTCTACGCCTCCCCCGGGCCCCCCGACCCGCCGCTCCCCGCCCCGGCCCTCGCTCGGGTGTCCTGCACCTCGGCTCTCCCTGCCCGGGGCCCGACGGGTCCCCCGCGCTCGCCTCCGCAGCCGCGGCCCCTGGCCCGGAACCCAAGCGCCTCCTGCTCCGGGACCCCTGGGCCCCCGCTCTTCTATTCTCAGCCGGGCCAAAGTCGCGCTGCCTCGCCTGGTGTCTCCTTCCTGGGCCCCCTGGGCACTTGGGTCCGCTCCGGCAGATGCCCACTTGCCCCGATTGCTCTCCCCTGACCTCCAGCGCCCAGGACCCCGCCCGGTGCCCAGAGCTCCAGCCTTTGGCTTCACGGCGTTTGGAGTTAAACGTTCCTGCGCGGGTGTCTGCCAGGCCAAGCCACCGACGCAGGGGTCCGGCCAGCCCCACCCCCTCCCGCGGACCCCGGGTACCCCGCGCTCTGAGTCCGATGCCCACACCCTGCTCTCCTCCGACCTCGCTCTCTAACCGCTGCCCCCCAGTCAACGCTCCATCTCTCCCCAGGCTTTGGGATCTCCCTAGTCCCAGCGTGTGAACCACTCTTTCAGAATCCTGTAGTTGCCTCCCACCTCCTCGGTTCCATCCGCTGGCCTTGGGACTTTTCCGGGGGGCCCCTCTTGCCCCTCCTTGGATGCGTCCCCATCCCCTCCAACTCAGGACCCCCAAGCACATATCATTCTATAGTAGGTACCCTTGTCTCCTCCCGACTATAGCTGCACCTGCTGTTCCAGAACCTTCTTATTCTGGGTTTTTCTTCCAGCCCGGCCCCTCAGGTCCCTGAAGGTCAAGCCTGACCTCCCCATGAAGGAGCCCCTGTCCACACGTCCCCCGGTCCCCTCACTTCTGAGTCCCAGTTCTCTTGGACTAGCCCCTCTTGAAACAGCTCAGGCTCAGCCTGAGTTCCTGGGACCCCCAGCCTCTGCCAGGCCCCTGGGGAGCCGGTGTCTGGAGATGTACCCAGACTTCCCCTGGGATCCCATTTCACCCCAAAGTTACATTGTTTTCATTTAAAGCAGAGGTTGTCGGGGACATCGGGTGATGTCTGGGGAGGTTTATGGTTGTCTTGACTGGGGGAGCTCCTGGCATGGGCTGGGTGGGGGCAGGGACGCTGCTCAGCACCTGCAGTGCCCTGGACGCCCCTACCCAGAGAACATTCCGGCCCCAGTGTCCACAGTGCTGGGGGTGGAGGATAGAGACCTTGGGTCAGACTGGTGGTCTAACCCCGGGACTCCTGGCTCTGGAGGGCGGGAGTGGGGGATCACCAACCCCGAATGCCATTTGGTGTTTTCCTGGGGCAAGGGTCTCCACCAGCACCGGCCCGTGGCACTCTTTGCGTCGCAGACATGTTTTCTATCTTCACCCTCCGACACGGGAGCCGCCAGCCACAGGGGGCTCCTGAGCCTGTGGGACGTGGCCTGTGCCACCGAGAAACATAATTCCTAGTGCCATTTAGTGGTGATAATCCCTGACAGCCACATAGCGGGCAGCTCAATTCTCGGGCTTTCGTGGGTTTTCCAGAGGAGCCTGCAGCCTAGAAGGCACAGCTCCTGGGATTTGAAAAAAACCCGTTTCTCTGGATCCATCTGAGTCCTGTTGATTCCAGCCCCCCGGGGTCACACTCCGGGCTCCTGCCTGGCAGCTGGAACGGATTCCTTCTCTCTCCCACAACCCCCCCGGGAAATGCTGGCCGACCGTGTTGAGCAAATAGCCTTGCTGATTTTCAGAGCTGCCTCAGTTTCCTCGTGGGTCTTGTTTCTTCTCTCCCAGCCTCTGTGCGTTCAACCCTGTCACCTCCGGCCCTTTTCTCTTCCCTCCCTTGTGAGTCCTCTGCCCTGGTCCTGGGGTCCCTTCTGCCCTTGTTTTTCCTCTGCTGCCGCCAGGCAGTGGTCCAGCTCACAGAGGCGAGTGGCTGCCCAGCTGGGCATGCGTCTCCACGCCACGTCCCTGTTCCCTGTTCTCTGGCCGCAGCTGAAAGACTAGGGTGGTGTGGGTGGGCGCCCTGCAGAGGACGGGTCCTTGGGAAAGCCCAGGCTGCTGCCTTTGAGGGCCAGCCTGCTAAGTCACTCTCCTGCAATCTCCCGCTGTCTTCAGCACCCTCTCCCCAGGATGCCGCAACCATTCTGGCTGGGGACACCTTTCCCAACTTCCCCTTTGCTCCTGTTGAGAAACACGGGGCCTGAGAGGTGCTCTGTGTTCGGGCGTGTGTGGGGCCTCCGGGATCCCGGCCCCTCCCAGCAGGTGGACTCTGGCCCTCCTCAGGGAAGTGCATTCTCATAGGTGGAGCTTGTCACACTCCCTGCTTTTCCTGCTGTGTTTAGTGCCTCACTTGTGTCACATCCCAGGGACCCCATGGTGTGGGGACATGAGCGCCCCCAGGGGCCGGGCTCCTAAGACGAAAGCCAGGAAGGCTCTCCAGAGCCCCTTAATCTGACAGCTGTCCGCCTGTTGTAAATAAAGTTTTATCAGCACACGGTCACACTGTGTTGCTGTCGTCTCTGGCTGCTCTCAAGCTGAGACAGCAGCGCTGAGTGATTGCGACAGAGCCCGTGCGGCCGGCAAGGTGATGGAACAGTTTGCCAATCTCTGTTGAGGCCTGGTCCTGCAAAAGGCCAGCGCCTCCTGCCCAGATACCCAGCTCCTGCCCCTGTGGTGCCCACCAGGTGCAGCCTTCCAGACGCAGGGCCGAGGGCCATGTCCACACTGGCTCGCGGACACCCGCCCCATTCCTGGCCCTCGCTCTCAGGGGAGGGTGGAGCTGCCACCGAAAGCCCCTGCGCCTGGGCCCTGGGCAAGTGAGCCCGGGCATGGGGGCAGCGTGACACGGGGCTGGGATGCGGCCGGGCTGCATCCTAGAGAGCGTTCTGGGGGACCTGTGTCCACTTGCTGCTTCCCAATGTGGCCGCACCCGCTCCCCCCTGAGAGCAAGTCCTGAACTCCAGTGAGTGGACACTCAGCCTCTGTCCCAGCGCACAGTAGGTGCCTGTGGGTGGTCCGCACCTCCCCACCCCGCAAAGAGGTGACATTTGAGCCGCCCCTGGGAGGCCAAAGGGACAGATGGGGTGCCGGGGAGGGGTGTTCCCGGCATTCCAAGCCCCAAGGACTTCCTCAAGGTCTCTGCTGCCATCTCCCTGGCAGGCTCCTGCGGGCAAGCAAGGTCAGACAGGAAGGGGAACAGAGGCCCCCACTCTGCGTCCCCACCCGGGACAAGTGTCCCTTCTGTCCTCGTCCCCCGCTGCTGTGCCCATCCCAAACCACCGCTCCAACCCATCAGATGGTCCTTTGGAGCCACTGTGTCCTGTCTGCCACCTTCCTGGGCAGCGCATTCCTGGAAAGCAGAGACAGGGCGTGGCAGGCGTCCCAGAGTATGTCACCTGTGCTGGTGGCTCCTCCAGCCCCCACCTTTGGGACAGGGCAGGCGGCTCCCACAGGGACCCAGGGCCACGTCTGCATTGTCACTTTTGAGAGCTTCCTGCGTGGGGCTCACCCCGGAGGCCCCGGGGCCGCGTGCCAGGGTTTGCTCGCTGGTTTTTCACAGCGTCGGGTTGGTCTGCGCGGCGTGTGAGGTGCTGTAGACCCGTTGCTTGCTGTTAACGTTTGGGCGATTTGACGTGACAGTCGGGGTTCCCAGCTTTCCGGGCAGCTGCCTGCGTCCCAGCTGAGGGCTGGCAGCCCCTTTTGCGGAGCCCTGTGCCCTCGGGGCCTTTCCAGGGCCTCTCATGGCGGGTGGGGCTGGAGGCAGCTCGGCTGGGACCCCAGCTCTGTGTGCCGGTTTCTAAGATGGTCGGGTGCAGCAGGGGCTGGGCAGGTCCTGGCCTGGTGCCCGCTGAGAGACAAACCCCCCTCTCCCACAGGCACGCGGAACGCAGTGCTCAACACGGAGGCGCGCACGATGGACGCGGACGTGCTGAGCCGCCGCTGCGTCCTCATGCGGCTGCTGGACTTCTCCTACGAGCAGTACCAGAAGGCGCTGCGGCAGTCGGCGGGTGCCGTGGTCATCATCCTGCCGCGGGCCGTGGCGGCCGTGCCCCAGGACGTCGTCCGGGTGAGCACCCGGCCCTCCCCGCCCACATGCTCAGGGTTGGATTTGGAGTCAGCTGTGTGACCCTGGGCAGGTGGCCTCACCTCTCTGGGCCCTTTAGAAAGTGGGATGTTGTTCCCCTTCATCGACGGTCCTGCCCCAGGGTGGTTTCGTCTCCAGAGGACACTGGGCACTGTCTGGAGGCATTTGAGGAGGGGGAGCTCCCGGCGTGGGTGGGCGGGGGCAGGGACGCTGCTCAGCACCTGCCGTGCCCAGGGAGACCAGCCCCTGCCACGAAGGAACAGGATCCCATGAGACCCCCGGGTGGAGGTGCTTTTGCAGATGAGAAGGGCGGGGAGGGAGCAGCTCACGCCACCGACTCAGCCTCCTGCCTTCCCTCCAGGGCCAGCTGCTGGCCCTGCCAATCTGCCTCCCCCGCCCAGGCCAGCAGCCCCCTGAACGCATGTCTCCCCCACAGCAATTCATGGAGATCGAGCCCGAGATGTTGGCCATGGAGACCGTCGTCCCCGTGTACTTTGCCGTGGAAGACGAGGCCCTGCTCTCCATCTACGAGCAGACCCAGGCCGCCTCTGCCTCCCAGGGCTCCGCCTCTGCCGCTGAAGGTGGGCTCTGGGCCGCAGGGAGGGGGCCGAGGGCATGGGGGGGCTTCCGTGTCCCAGGGCTGCAGTCACCCTGTGCCGTCTCCACACTCAGAGCCAGCGTGTGGCATCCTGTTGCCTGTAGTTAGCGGCGGAGACTAGTGGACCCCGCCGTGGACTTGCTGCGCCACCACCTGGGGCTGGGACCCAGGACCCTCTACTCTGCAGCCCTCTGTCCCCCACCCGGCTGCTGTTTCCTGTGCACAAAAGTTTGGGGCCACTCACTTGGAGGCACTTCCCACCCCAGCTGCTCACGGCCCATGGGAAACAGGAGCAGGTGGTTGGTTCTCTGCCTGCCGAGTAAATCCGCGGTGTCACCTCGCTTTAGAGTGTCAGCTGAACCAGCAGCGTTCCCAGGGAAGAGGGACAAACACATTTCTCTGCACCCAGTGACCAGGGGACCTGGCGGGGAGCTCTGCGGTGGGACCTAGCGAGGGGGAGGCGGGCGGGGGGCGCTGTTTAGAGGGAGCAGAGGGGGCCTGCCCATGGCCGTGTCCACCTATGGATACAGCAGGTGTGAGAGGGAATCGGATACCCGCGGTCAGCGAGGTCGGGCCGGGGCAGGCGGGGTTGTCCCACAGATAAACCCACATGGCTCCTCGGGGAAGCAGTTTGGCAATATGCGTCAGAGCTGTAAGAAAAGGTTCCTTCTTCACAGCCAAATTGTTGGCGCCCTCTAGATCAGGAACTTCGGCCTAGGGGCCGCCTGTTTTTATAAATAAAGTTTTATTGGCACAGGGCCATGCCCATTCATTTGTGCATGGTCTGGGGGGCTTTTCCCGCCACAGTAGCAAAGTTAAGTCCCCGAGCCTGCGACAGACCGTCTGTCCCGCAAAACTGGACGCATTAACTCTCCGGCCCTTTCCAGAAAAAGCTGCCAAGCCCTGGTCTCAAAGTCTTGACAGTGGCATTTTACGTGGCAGTAGGAGTGTATTCTTGGAAATACCCAGAAATCCAGTTAGAGGAGTGGGAAGGTGGAGTATCACACAGCCTTGGAATTGGTGTCGAGGGAGAGGCCAGCGGTGCAGAAAGTTGCTCGTTTTACGTTGGTTAGAGGAAACAGCGAGCTGTAAACTCACATGTTATTGGTCACGATCGCCTGTTAAAAATAACTTTTTTGTTTCGATATAAGTTAAGGTCCACAAAACACGTATTAAGAGAGTTCCTGGGGGACAGGCTTCCCCCAGCGATAGTGTCCTCTGTGCCCACGGTGGACGACCGCATTTTTAAAATGCTTAAGGAACAGAAGCACAGGTTGAACGAGGCTGGACTCTGGTGTTTCGGGGCGCTCTCTGCCCTACGTGAAAAGTGGGGGGCTCCTGTTTAGTGCCCAAGAGTGAAAGGAGAATTGTCACAGCGGAACGTTCCGGGGCGGATGTGTGGTTAATGTCAGGAGCAGCCTGTCCTGGAACACGCACGGGCGTCGCGTGGCACCACGCTCGTGTGGCCCAGTCCCCACACCCACCGGCTTGCCCTGCCCGGAGCCCGCGTCCTGGCTGCTGGGGACGGGGATCCGGCTCTGGCGCCCGGCTCGGCTGACCTCACCCTCTTCCCCAGTGCTGCTGCACACGGCCACCGCCAACGGCTTCCAGATGGTCACCAGCGGGGTGCAGAGCAAGGCCGTGAGCGACTGGCTGATCACCAGCGTGGAGGTGAGCGCTCCCCGCCGCCCCCAGCCCAGCCGGGCCGCCTCCCTCTGCCTGGGCACCTGGCCGGGCACCCCCAGTCCCACTAGACCTCTGTGAGGGCACCGGCTCAGTGCCCGCCTTGCTGGAACCTGCTCAGGCTCCTCACGGTGGCCGCCCCCCACTGTCCCCGTTGTCGGGAGCTCAGCCAGGCTGGGAGCAAGCGCCCTGGACGGCTGGGTGTGCAAGTAGCCAGTTGAAGCCACAAGCCACAGGTGAGGGGTTGAGCCTGCCGGGCTCACTGTCCCGAGAGCCGGCTCCCAGAGCTGACTCCCCCGGGAGCGGCTCACCTGTCGGGGGCTTTCGCCTGTCGGGACTCTGATGTGGGGTCGTCCCCTGTGGAGGGGGCAGAAGGCTCCTGCAGTTCCGTGGTCCCAGGGCTCAGTGGAGTGTAACCCCGGGTAGGTGGAAGCGTCAGGGTGGGGACGTGTCTTCAGGCCCCCTCGTCCCATAGGAGAAGGCCTTGGCAGAGGCACCGGAAGGGGACCCCGGCCTCAGATAAAGAGGTGGAGGAGGAAGGCACCCCTCTAGGCGGGGCTGAGGCCTTGACCCTGGCTCCCCTGGAGGCTGCAGCGGGTTCCACTGGGCGCTGGTGCGGGCAGGCAGCTCCCCCGGGGCCTGCCAGGTGCCGCCTTTGTAGCTGCCTGGGGTCAGACCTGAGAAATCGCACACAGGTCTTCAACCAGGAGCCACTGTCCTCACCTGTCACCCGGACCCCTCACCTGGCTGCAGTGTCCTCATAGTCATCATCACCGGAGGACACGTTCAGAACTCGTGTGCCGGTGGTTTGCCCCCCACCAGCCTGAGTGCCCGGAGAGCTGAGCACAGGCTCTTCCTGGCCTCTGCCGCATCCTCAGGGCCCAGCCTGGTGCCCTGCGCACAGTAGGCCCTCGGCCCTCGCAGCCGAGCACGCTGGTCCGTCCCACCCTCTGCTTGGGACAGGCGCTGCCTGCGGGTGTCCCTGGGCTCCTATGGGCCCCCGTCCTCAGGGGCTCACGCCGGATGGTGCCAGGCCGCTCGGCCACCCCGCAGACGGGGACCTGGATCCCTTCCCGTGACGGCGCCGTTCTGTTAAAGTCATCAGCCTTGTGGGCCGGAGCAGGGGTGGGGTCCCCTCTCAGGGCTCTGCCTCACTCCCCAGATCGGCACCTCTGTGGGCATCGGTGCCGAGGAAGGTGCCAGAACTAGGGTAGAACAGGCCCCATGCGGCCCAGGCGGAAGGGTCTCCCAGCCCCACGCTGCGGTCACCCCCTGCCCCGGGGGCCACCCAGGCCATTCACAGGCTGTCTCTCCGCAGGGGCGGCTGACGGGGCTGGGTGGAGAGGACCTTCCAACCATCGTCATCGTCGCCCACTACGACGCCTTCGGAGTAGCCCCGGTATGTACGTGCCCCCCACCCCCACCCCGCGGGGACTGGGCTCAGCTCAGCCTGTCCGGGGGCAGCGTGTCCGTCAGGACAGCGGCCGGGGGCTGAGCGGTTCGCCCACCCTGATGGACACGTGCATTCAAGCCCCAGGAGGACCCCGCAGCGGTGTCGCTGTGTATCTGAGCTGGGCCAGTCTCTCGGCCAACGTCCCAGGGCACATAGGTGGCTGGGCCAGGAATTGAGCCCAGGGTGTCTGCGTTGGGGTCCCCAAGACCCCCTGGGCTCAGCACCAGCCGTGGTTTCATGACAGCAAAGGGACTTGGCAAAATCAGCAAAGGGAAAAGGTGTGTGGGGGAGGCGGGGAGGCCAGGCCCAGCTTCCAGAACCTTCACCCCGCTGAGTCACCCAGGACACGCTCCACCCCCAGCAGCGAATGTGCCGACACGTGTGGGGTGTCGTCCCCAGGGAAGCTGGCAAAGACCCAGCACCCGGGTGTCCGTGGGGGGTCATGCACCCGCCCCTCACCCCTGCCGCCTGGCGCGTGCTGGGATTCCGGACTCGGAGGACGGCAGGGCGGGCACCGGTTCCGAGCAGAGTGGGGGGGCTGCCGGCGTGACCGTGGCCTCTCTGCCCCGCAGTGGCTGTCGCTGGGCGCGGACTCCAACGGGAGCGGCATCTCCGTGCTGCTGGAGCTGGCGCGCCTCTTCTCCAGGCTCTACACCTACAAGCGCACCCACGCGGCGTGAGTGCTGGCGGGTGGGGCTCTCACCCCGGAGGTGGGCGTCTGGTCTCTCCGGGGCTCCCGTGTGCCGGGCAGCAGCCGTGCCCTCCCAGCTCCGCTTCCGGGAGCCCCGCCGCGAGTCCCAGGACCCCGCTGGGAGGGTTTTCAGCTGCGAGAACAGAGACAGGGTCTCCACCAGGCACTGCGGGCACTGGAGCCGGGTCGTTCTCTGGGGTGGCGCGTCCTGGGCACTTTGGGTGCTGAGCAGCGTCCCTGCCCCACCCAGGAAAACCCATCAATCCAGACAGCCAAAGTGTCTCCCGGGGGCAGAATCCCCCCTGGGTGAGACCCCGGGATTCAGGGATTCCACTCACCCCCAAGAGACTCTGCGTCCCACGATCCCCTGCCCTGCTGAGGTCCTAGGAGGCTGCACAGGTTCACACCCACACCTGAGTGGGGAGGGGGGGGTCCCAGGGGCTGGGGGTCCCCTGGTCTATGCCGTCTGCCCCACCAGGGGTTTACTTGGTGTCCACCGTGAGCAGGCAGTGAGCAGGCAGCTGGCTCAGTTTGTTTCTAAATAATTAACGTAGCACCCCCTGCCGGTGGCACTCCAGTCCCTGGAGGCTGAGGATGAGAAAGCACCTGTTTTACCACTTCTTAGAAAGGGACTTGCTCCCCTGCTCCATCTTCATCCTGCCCTGAACTCAGATGTGACTACCGGTGCTGGGCAGTCACTTTGTGACTGTGAGGAGGATGCCAAGAAAAATCCTAGCTGGGGTGGTCCTGACCTCTCTGAGCGCTGACCCGAGGCCTGCGCTGCCCTGTCTCTGAGGGGCAGGTGTCTGTCTGTGTTCACACCTGGTTCACCCAGGGCTGATTCTGCCCCCAGGGGACGCTGAGTGATGTCTGGAGGCACTTTTGTTTGTCCTTTATAGGGGTGCTCCTGGCATGGAGTGGGTGGAGGCAGGGACTCTGCTCAGCACCCGCAGTGCCTGGGGGAGAGACCCCACCCCCAGGGGGGTGGTCATGATCTCATACTTTCAGGGAGACCTTCTCCCAGCCCCTCCTTGGGCCGTGACCTGGCCCGTCCCTACCCAGGGTGCTAACCTGTCCCAGCCAACCCTGTCCTCGCCCCGCCAGGTACAACCTCCTGTTCTTTGCTTCTGGAGGGGGCAAGTTCAACTACCAGGGGACCAAGCGCTGGCTGGAAGACAACCTGGACCACACAGGTGCGAGGTCACGCCAGGTTGGGGTGTGGGGTCGGGTGGCACAGAGGGGCGGGGCCTCCCTGGTCCCTGAGGCCTCCCCGGTCCCCGGCCCCTCCCCAGCGCTCAGTGTCTGGCTCCCTGCAGACTCCAGCCTGCTCCAGGACAACGTGGCCTTCGTCCTGTGCCTGGACACCGTGGGCCGCGGGAATAGCTTGCACCTGCACGTGTCCAAGCCACCGCGCGAGGGCACCCTGCAGCACGCCTTCCTGCGGGAGCTCGAGACGGTGGGTGCCCGGGCGGTGCTGGGAGGCGCCACAGGAGCATGCGGGCAGTGGACCCGGGCGGGGCCGGCGCCGCGGGGACTTGGGGAGCCTGGCCGGGACCCGCCCCTGACGCGCCGGGGCCGCAGGTGGCGGCGCACCAGTTCCCCGAGGTGCGCTTCTCCATGGTGCACAAGAAGATCAACCTGGCGGAGGACGTGCTGGCCTGGGAGCACGAGCGTTTCGCCATCCGCCGGCTGCCCGCCTTCACCCTGTCCCACCTGCAGAGCCACCGCGACGGCCAGCGCAGCAGCATCATGGACGTGCGGTGAGCCCGGCGCGTTGCCTTCCGGAACCGTCCTCCCGGGGGTCGGACGGGGGCAGTAGGTCACGACTCCGGGGGGCCACAGGGAAGGGAACAGACCCCCGTGGGCAGCAGGGGAGGGGCCCGTGCGTGGCTGCCGCGGGAAGCAGGGTGGGGCAGTTCTCAACCCTTGCTGGGGACAGGGAAGACCAGGCGTGTGGCCTGGGTCACAGCCCCTACGTGGGACTCCCAGGCCATGTCAGCTGTTGGATTGGGAGCAGGCAGCTCTTGCCGTCCTCCTGCTGTGCCCGCGCCACGCGTGGGTGCCAGGCAAGCCCCACTGGGGCAGGGATGGTGTCGTCCGGCCTGTGGGAGGCCTGTGGGAGGTGCGGGAATCTCTTCCCATGGTCCTGGACGCCGGAAGTGTGGGGTCAGATGCGGGCAGGGCCGGCTCCCTCCAGCAGCTCCGGGGGAGGCTCCTCCCTCCCTCCTCCAGCCCCCGGGGGGCCCAGGCGTCCTGGGCTTTTGGCCACATCGTTCCAGCCTCTGCCTCCATCTCCACGTGGCCTTTTCGCCATGTCTCTGTGTCCGAGTTTCCCTCTTGGGAGGACGCCAGCCATTGGCTCGGCCCTGACTCCTGCGCAGTCTCGTTTCAACTAGTTATGTCTGAAAACACCCTATTTCCAGAGAAGCCCCCATTGCGAGATTCTGGGTTAACAGAATCTGGGGGGACGCCATTCACCCCACTACAGAGGTGTCACGATGAGTTTTCCCCCAGCAGCCCTGGCAGGCGGGTGCTGTTCACCCCCATTTCCAGATAGGAAAACTGAGGCCCAAGTGGCGCAGTCACGTGGGAAGGCCAGGGTGGGAGCGCACGGCTCACGCTGGGCTGGCTTTCGCGAGCTCGACAGCTGGCCTGGCAGGGGCCAGGACATCCCTGTGAGGAGGGGCGGCAGGGATCCCCCTTTTAAAGAGGAGTCCGGCGTGTGGACAGGTGCCCGCCCCCGCCCAGGAAGGCCGTTCCCATTTTTACCACCGTCGGAGATTTGGGTTGTTCTTTGCTTTTCGATGATTATAAATGATTCCAATTCTAAGATGTTTTTTTTTATCTTAAACCTTGAAGGTCCCGGGTGGATTCTAAAACCCTGACCCGCAACACGAGGATCGTCGCAGAGGCCCTGACGCGCGTCATCTACAATCTAACAGAGAAGGTGAGTCCTCCGCCGCCACGCGCCTGCCCACCTGCCGGGGGCCCCCGACTTAGGGCCGTGTCCCCTCCTCTCTCCCTCTGCAGGGGACCCCCCCGGACATGCCGGTGTTCACGGAGCAGATGGTAAGGGGGCCGGGGGACTGGGGGCCCAGGGGAGCGGGAGGGGCCGGGCCCATGACCGAGGCCACCGTCCCTGCAGCAGATCCAGCAGGAGCAGCTGGACTCGGTCATGGACTGGCTGACCAACCAGCCCCGGGCGGCCCAGCTGGTGGACAAGGACAGCACGTTCCTGAGCACGCTGGAGCACTACCTGAGCCGCTACCTGAAGGACGTGCGGCAGCACCACGTGAAGGCCGACAAGCGGTGAGCGCGCAGGCGGGTCCCCCCCGGTCAGTGTAGGGCTCACGCATGGCAGAGCTCCGAGGCCAGGGGACATCACCTCCACTGGGACCCCGACTTCTAGAATCTTCCACTCACCCCCGCCCCCACTCCAGAGGGTGCCAGATGGAGCAAATGCAAATACAGGATGAAAGCCGGGCGCGGTGGTGACGCCGGTAACCCCAGCTACTTGGGAGGCCGAGGCAGGAGGATCGCTTGAGCCCAAGAGTTGGAGGCTGCAGTGAGCTGTCATGACGCCACTGCACTCCAGCCTGGGCGACAGAGTGACACTCTGTCTCTAGAAAAGTAAATACACAAGGAAAATAAATAATAATAAAAAATGTAAAGCAGAACCGTGAGTAGCAAGTGCAGGGCGCCCGGTTAGACTCGGGCCTCGGGGGAGGGAGAGGAGCCGGCAGCACATGCAGGCCGCGCTCGGCACGCTCCTCCCCAGGCTCGTGGCCTCCCGCCGCGCACACACAGCGGATGCTCCGTGTGGTATGTGGCGGCCCCAGAGCCCATACGCTTTGTGATTCTTTCACACTCTGGGCCTTTGGGTGACTCTGACCCCAGAGTCCCCTGAATGTGTCCCAGTGCGGCCCCCTGGGTTTTGCCTTTTTTGTCTCGGAGGCCCCCGAGCTCCTCCCCAGTTGGACCGAGCCTACACCCCAAGGCCTCGTGGTAGGAGACATGGCTGAGGTGGCCGGTGCCCGTGTGGGCTCCCCACCTGCTGTGGCTATGCACAGCTCTCCCGGGAGACACAGAAGAAGAAACCGAGGCTCAGAGTGGACCACATCTGTGGAGCAAGGGTCTCTCATTCCCAGGCCGTGGTGACCGTTCCTCTGTGGACACGCTTCCCAGACCAGTGAAATTCCTGCAGCCACCCTATTTTATTGTTCGGGAGTACATTTGAACACCCAGAAAAGGAGCGGGGAGGGTGTGACCTGGGAATAAGCGTGGTCCTTACCCACCAGGGACAGTTGGCAGCGGGGCTGGCAGGAGCTCCGGGTGGCCCGGGGGCTGCTGGCCCGTTCATCACGGTTTCTGAGAAGGGGCTGTGGGGGTGTCCCTGGGCTCAGGCGAGTCCCTGAGGATGTGCTCTCTCCCCAGGGACCCGGAGTTCGTCTTCTACGACCAGCTGAAGCAGGTGATGAACGCATACAGGTGAGTGAGCCCCTCACCCTGGCTCCAGCGCAGGGGACACTGGCCCACAGGTGTCCAGGGGCTGGCGAGGCGGCACCCGGTCCCTGCCGGCTGACCACGCTGTCCTCATCTTCCCCCAGGGTCAAACCGGCCATCTTCGACCTGCTGCTGGCCGTGTGCATTGGCGCCTACCTCGGGATGGCCTACACGGCCGTGCAGGTGAGCAGCGGCCCCCGGGCCCGGGAGGTGTCGCCGTGCGCCCTCTGGTGGGCTGGGTCCTGCCGCATCCTCACCCCACCCCACCCCGCAGCACTTCAGTCTCCTCTACAAGACGGTTCAGAGGCTGCTCGTCAAGGCCAAGACTCAGTGACGCCCCCGCAGCCCCCGTCTGCCTGCCTGCGCCCTCCTCGCTGCCCGCCCCGCCAGCCACGCACGAGTGAGTGGACACTCCCCGCCGCCTCCGCCGTCGCGGCGGGACGGGCCCACGGCACCCACGCCAGAGAAACCCAATTGCAGAGGTCCTCCGCGTTGCTCTGTGGGACTGGGGGGGGCGGTCTTTCTTTTTCTCTTCTGTCTGAACTTCCTTGCGGGAGAACTTGCTCAAGGTCCTGGGGCCTGGCCACGGACTTGGGGATGAGCCGAGGACGAGCCCCCGGCCCTGGAGCTGGGCCTCGCTCCGTGTGAGCAAACGTGCCCGACCGCAGAGGACACACCAGACACGCCCCGCCCACCCGCAGCCTCCGCTGTCCCTCCTGCCGCGGCAGCAACACGGGGGTGGCCCCGGACCTGCCCTCCCCAGCTCTGCGAGCACCGGTGACCTGGTGGCTTGGATGTGGCTGTTCGTTTCTGCTCTCTGGCCTCCGGGTTCCCAGATTCCGGCCGCATCCCCGGCCTCTCGCTTCTCTGACCACGGGGTGTGACCACAGACGAGCGTGGTGGTGACTGCCGCGGAGCCTCTGCCCTTCCCTGCCAGCCACATGCCTGCCCTGTGAGGCGCTGGTGGCTGCACCCAGACTGTGACTTCCCCACCCTGTGTGGGGCTCCCGGCTGCCTGCCCCGGCCGGGCCCAGACCGCGAGCTACTTCCCAGCGTGTCCTGGGCCTCCCACGCTTCCCCGCGGCCCACCAGCCTGTCTTCCCTGGGGATCCCGTGGGCGCGGGGAGTGCCGGGACTCGGGCAGCGCCGGGGGAGTGAGGAGGCTCCTGCCCATTCCCCGCCCTCGCTCCCTGCCCTGGGCCGCAGCCTGCTGGCCCTGGAGAGGAGGATTGTTCCGGGGGAGCTGGCGCCTCCGTGTGATCCTCGTGGCCCCCTGGGAGCCGTTGACGGAGCCCTTAAACCCACGAACCAGGCACCACGGGGGGCGTGAGCCCCTCCAGGGGGTTGGGGGGCGGAGGCCGGAACTGACCTCAGGGAGACCAAGGTGTGTCTGTTCACTAGCAATATAACCTGTGACGTGTTTGCCAAGGGGGGCTCTGCGGCTGCAGAAGCGTGGAGGGGTCCCGCCTGGCTGCCTGCTGAGGTCTCGGCTGCCTGGAGCTGATTGATCTCAGGGGCCGTGGCCCCGGGGGGTCTGCCGGTTGGGGCCTGGGCGTCTGTGGTTCCGGCCACCAGTGCTTCGGCCCAGCACCCTTGGGGACCTGTGGCTTGGAGGGGCGAGAGGACGGCCTCCCTGAACCTGCCCAGCCAGCAGGGGCCTCCCGTCCGCTGTGCCCGGCGCCGCCTCCCCCAGAAACTGCTTGCTGGGCCCGCCAGCCCCTGTCACCGCTGGCACTTGTGCTCCGCGCCAGACACTGATTCAGGCCACCGCCTCCGTGTCACCATGGAAGGACGGGATGCACTTGAGTGCCACCGGGGGGCTTCTTTCTGGGTGTCACTGAGCTGCCCAGGCAGGATCAGGCCGTCCAAGCTCAGGCTGTGGTGGGACGGCAGCCGGCCAGTGAGAAAATAAAGCCATATTGAATGATCATCACCACTGCCCTGCCTGGGCCTGAGGACCCAGTTGTGCCGACTTGAGGTGGTTCTTGCTGCGAGGGGTGGTGGGGAGGGGCCTGAGCCTGTCCGCGGCCCCGCCCCCGGCCGTGGGGTGGGGTAACAGGTGCGCTCACTTCCTGGGGCCGCCACGTGACAAAGCCCCACGAACCAGGCAGGTTCCGACACAGCAAAGACCCTCGCGTGGTGCTGGGTGTCGTCAGGGCTTCGCCCCTCTGGAGGCTCCAGGGAAGGGTCCTTCCTGCCTCTTCCGCCTTCTGTCGGCCTCGGGCCTCCCTTGGCTGTGTCCGTGTCGCTCCAGTCTCTACACTGGTCTCCACCTGGTCGCCTTCTGTCTCGCGAATACCAGAAACGCTGTGTCTGGGCCCAGCCTGCAGCCTGGCCTCACTGGCGACCTCTGCGAAGGGCTCTTCCCAAAGAAGGCCGCATCCTGGAGCTGTCGGATGTGAGTTTGGGGGACGCTGTCAACCCCGGATGGGAGGTCACCAGGCTGCCCCCGCCACAGGCTCCAGGGAGGTCCTGGCAGGGCACAGTCCCCAGTGCGTTTGGGTCTCCCAGGGTCCACGGAGCAGATGGGGATCCAGAGCTTGTCCCCCGCGGGTTCTGCCTGGTACTCGAGGCCCTGCCCGACCTGCCCAGTTCTCTGACTCATTCAACAAACGTCAGTCACGTTGCTGCTGAGATGCTGAGGATCTGGCACAGAGGAGTCCCTGCCCTCACGGACCTTGTGTTCTGGGGGGCCGGGGACAGCGCAGGAAAGCAAGGAGGGAGGGAGGGGAGGACTGCGGGCAGGAGAGACAGTCACTGAGCTGAGACCTGGGTGATGAGCCAGCGGGGGAGAAACCTGGCAGGTGTTTCAGGTGGGGAAACCACCCATGCAAAGGCCCTGGGGCAGGGCACGCCTGGCGTGTTGGAGGCACAGGGAGGAGGCCCCGTGTGGCTGGAGCAGAGGGAGGAGGGGAGGGTGGGGATGGGACGGCAGGTTGAGCAGAGCCTGGTGGGCCCCCGGGAGAGGAGGAAGGACTTGGACTTTGATTGGGAGGGAGCTGGGAGCCATGGAGGGCTGTGGGCAGAGGAGGGATGGGCCCTGACTCTGGTACTCACAGGCGCCCTCTGGTGGCTGCTGTGGGAACAGACTGGGGTGAGGGTGGGGGCCAGGGACCCGGGCGGAGGGGGCTGGGCTGGACCAGGTGGAGGCAGAGGAGGCCGGGTCATCCTGTCCTATGTGTTCCAAAGATGCTTCTGGAAACCAGTGTGTGGGGCCAGACCCTTGAGGCTTCCTGAGCGACTCCCACATCCCCCGGGTCAAAGCTGCCTATTCTCAAACCGGGTCCTCTGGGGAATTGGAGACAGGGCCTGGACCCAGCATTCTGTCTGCCCGAAACACGCGGCCGGAGCAGATTGTTCGGTGGGGAGGGGAGAGGTGGACCCAGAACCTCCGTGGAGCCGACTTAAGGGCCTGTGTGGCCTAGGGGGGTGGGGGCTGTGCCTCCCTGGGCCAAATCGTCCCAACTTTGGGAGCTTTGGGATTCCAGGGCCTTGACCTTCTTGGGGCACCACAGGATCACCAGGCGCCCGGGGAGAGGGGATGATGGTGGCCTTTTCCTGTCCCCTCGGGACTTGGCCCCAGCGTGGGCTTGGGCAGAACTCACAGTGCAGGGGAAGAGCCCGCCCAGCATCTCTTTCTTACACGCAACGTTCCTCAATTATAACCAAGCAAAGGGATGTCACCACCAAGCCCAGCCGGTGAAGATAACCTCCGCCGACGCGCGCTGGTATTTTTCATTCTCTCCGTCTTCCCAGCGTGTCTGGGTATGCGTGTGTGTGTCCGCGAAAGCTTGCTTTGGAAATAGGATGGTAGGATTCATTCCACTATATATAAAAATGTTAAAATATTTTTATGCATAAGCAGCACTTTCTAGGCATAACTGGTGCATATTTATTTATTTATTTGTCTATTTATTGACTTTGGGGACAGGGACTTGCCCTGTGGCCCAGGCTGGGGTGCAATGAACTATGACCCCCAGGCTGAGCCCCGCGCCACTGCCCGTTTTTGTAAATGAAGTTTGATTGGCACGTGGCTATGCCGTTCCTCTCCCTGTCGTCGCTGAGGGCTTTCCCGCGGCAGCGGCAGAGCCCTGAGCCGTTGGAAGCTAGAGACCACGCAGCCCACAAAACCTAAAATACGGAGCATCTGTGGCCCATCCACACAACGTGGCCCATCCACACATCACTCAGCCTTAAAAAGGAAGGAAATTCCAACACAGGCTACCATGTGGCTGGACCTTGAGGACATCATGCTCCGTGAGAGACGCCAGACACAGAAGGACACATCCTGTGTGATTCCACTCACAGGAGGTCCCTGGAGGCGTCAGATCCGCAGACAGGAAGTAGATGGTGGGTGCCAGGGGCTGGGGAGGGTGTGGGGAGTGAGTGTTTCATGGGGACAGACCATCAATTTGGGAAGACGAGAAAGTTCTGGAAGTGGAGGGTGGTGACGGTTGCACAGCAACATGCGTGTGCTTCATGTCGCTGAGCTGTGCACTTAGAAATGGTTAAAATGGTGAATTTTGTTATGGGCATTTGATCACAATTTTAAAAGAAAAAAGAAAAAAAACAGTAGCAGTTCCCATAGATCTGACAAAATACAGGGAGGTGAACCATGTAAGACGCTGCGTCCTGGGACCTCGGGTGCCTGGACTTGCTTCTCTGAGAAGCGGGGACAACAGCAGTCCCCGCCGTGTGCGAGGCTGGCGCAGTGCCCGGCACGTGCCGGGAATGATCGGTCAGTGTCACCGTTAACCGGGCAAGCACGGGGCCCTGGGTGTGCTCGGGGTTCCCGGCGGGGCACAGGTGGGGTGACGCCGGCGGCGTGGGTGTGAGCCTGGCAGCCAGGGGGAACAGTCGGCTTCGAGAACCTCAGGATTGCGCCAGGCACCCAAGGGAAAAGAATCACCCGTGCTGGCTGCGATGCCCACATCCTCCATCTGACAGCCGCGACTGCTAAATTCGCCCCATTTCCTTTCCTGTTTTGAAGTTTTAGACTTTTTCTTAATTCCAGAGCAATTCACGGTCAATGTGGGAAGAGGAGAAAAATGCAAAACAAGACAGAAAAATCCACAGAGAAGGGGAGAGAAAACGAAAGGTTCTCAAATCACTTTGAATCGCTGAGGTCCGAGTACTCGGTCACCAGGTACCTGCTGAGCCGTGCGGGGTGCTGTCCCCGCAGATGGAGCCGTCCTCAGCAGAGGGGAGGGTGGACACGCAGGCTGGAGCAGCAGGGAGGACTTCCAGGAGGAGCTGACACCTTAGCTGGTCATGAGTAGCTATCGAGGTAGCGGTGCCCAGCAGGGGGACGGGGTGTCCCTGAGATGGGCAGGCAGGGAGTGCCCCTCCGAGGGTATGGACTCTGGGAGACGGGCATTCTAGGACAGCAGTTCTCTACCAGGGGTGATCTGTTTCCCAGGGAACATTTGGCGATGGCTGGAGATGTTTCTGATGTGCTCAAGGAATGGGGTAGGTGGAGGCAGGGACACTGCTTGGCGCCCTGCAGTGCCCAGGACGGCCCCACCCCAGAGAACAATCCAGAGCCATTTGTCGACGGTGCCGAGGGGGAGAAACTGTGGTCTGGATCCAGCCAATCTCATGGGAGAGTGAGGAGTGGGCAAGTGCAAAGGCCCTGGGGCAAGTATGTGAAGAAACATGCATCCTCCAGTCTCTGCTCCCCCAACAACAGCCCACAGCATGGGCCTCCTGCTGTCACACTGGTGGTGACCACATTTCCTCTGGCTAAAAATAAATCACAGAACCGACCCTGTGGTCTCCAAACGCTCCCAGTGCGCAGCCGCCCTGTGCCCTGACCTGTCAAGGAATAAATGCCGGGCATGGGTGTCCTTGGGGAGACGAAATGCTGGATTTAAGCACCCAGAGGACAGACCCAAGCTCGACCAGGCTCTTGTTGTTTTGGGGTGGAAGAAAAAGGAGGAAGGAGCTGGGGGGGGGGGAAAAAAAGGCGTGTTTGGCTCACGGGAGGGCTGGCAGCTTTCTCTTCTGATTCTTGTTAACGCCTCTCCCCGCACGCTGGCGGCCCACAGGGCTCCGCGCATCCTGCGTGGGTCTCCATGGAGACGGAGCCTGACTCCGGCCCGGCGCCACCAGCCCTGGGGTGGGTGGGCGTCGAGCGCTGGGCCCGGCTGTGGCACCTGGAACTGCATGGGGACGTCGTGGGAGGACCCGTGACCTCTCACCCGCCCTGATGTTCTGCCCCCATCGGGGGTGGCCAAGGGGCCGCCGGTACACATGGTGATAAACGGCCATTTATTGAGCACCAAGGATGTCGCAGGCACGATGCCAAGCCCACGTTTGAGCTCATTGAATCCACACCCAGGGGCATCACCCTGTTCTCTCTGTTTTTATCCCCCTTGGCAAATAAGGAAACTGAGGCTCAGCTGCCTGAAGAGGCGTGAGCAGGGATGGTGGGAGGCTCATGGTTAAAATCCCAGCACGCTCACTTGCTGTGTGACCCTGCATGAATGCCTTAACCTCTCTGGGCCTCAGTTCCCCTCCTGTATAAAACAGGAGGACATTTCCTATAAACGGAGTCTCACACTGTGTCCTTCTGTGTCTGGCGTCTCTCACTGAGCACGATGTCCTCAAGGTCCCTGCATGCTGTGGCCTCTGTCAGAGCCTCGCCCCTCTTCATGTAGTCTCTCCATACAGTGGGATGGATGTTATTTATCTTGCCGACTGAACTTTTTGGTTCCTGCCCTGTGATTTCACATCTGAGGCAAGTGTCTAACCTGCATCACTCACGTCCTGGCCCTGACGGTTGCATTAATATTTCATGTATGTGGCTTAGTGCAGGGCGGGGTGTGGCGTTCCTCCCTGCAGCCATCCCTTCCAGCCCAGCAGGGACAACTGTCCCCAGCCGCCTGCTACCGTAGTCACTCATGTCCTTGCTGTTCCTCCATTTCTCCCGCTGTTCCCTGCCCCAGGGCCTTTGCACATGATGCACCAGTCACATCCTAACTGGAAGGTCATCCCCTCTGTTCAGCCTTCCCTGAAGTTGCCTTCCAAAGCCTCCACTAGTTCCTTTGCTGCACTTGCACTAACACTAACCCTGACCCTGACCCTTACCCTAACCCTAAAAGTCTAAAAGGCTCTTGTTCATTTATTTGAACCCACCTCAGGGGTCTGTAGTGTGGATTGAACGAGCCACCCCATGCCGAGCACTTAGCGCAGAGCCTGGCCCGTGGGAAGAGCTATGTGGTTTGTCAATATCAAGTCTGTATATACCACATTAAAATAACATACAATTTACAATGGGCGTGAATGCCATGGAGGAAAAAAGAAGGCCAAGAAAGGAGGAAATGGTGGCTGAGTGATGTTAGATAAGGAGGGAAGAGGAAGTGACGTAAGATTGACATGAGCCATGTGCTGTCTGGGGAAGGGCGTTCCAGGTAGAGGACACAGTCTGTGCAAAGGCCCTGGGGCAGGACCACGCCTGGCATGTTGGAGGCACAGTGAGGCAGCCCATGTGGCTGGAGCAGAGTGAGGAGGGGGAGAGAGGGAGCAGGGGAGGGGACAGGGCAGGTCGTGCAGGGCCTGGTGGGCCTTGGGAAGGACTTGGGCTTTAATTTTGGAACATACTTGGAGAGTTTCAAGCAGAGCTGACATGTGCCCATAGAGCACTTAGCCCAAACGTATCAACGTATTTTGAAATATTTTAAACAGGATGCTCACAGAGCCAGTGTAATTTTAAAAAGTATTACTTCTAGTTGATATAAACACAATTATTGCTGTTTTTTCCTTTAAATTTTTTTCATTTTCTTTTTTTTTCTTCAGTGGCTGCACATGACAAAGAATATTGCTATTTTTATTAAATAAGTTATAAATGACTGGGCTCAGCGGCTCATGCCTGTAATCCCAGCACTCTGGGAGGCCGAGATGGGAGGGTCACTTGAGGCCGGGAGTTCCAGGCCAGCCTGGACAATAATGAGACCTCCTCTCTACAGAAAATAAGAAAAAATTAGCCAAGCATCATGGTGCGCACCTGTTGTCCCAGCTACTCGGGAGGCTGAGGCAGGAGGATCCCTTGAGCCCAGGAGTTGGAGGCTGCAGTGAGCTGTGATGATGCCACTGCACTCCAGCCTGGGTGACAGAGCAAGAGCCTGTCTCAAGAAAAAAACCGACAAGTTACAAACTTGAAAGTGCTCACTGCATTATCCAAGCATTATTCTCCTTACCGATCTCAGTCCTGTTGTCGAGGAGGTGCATAGTTACACAGTCGGCGACACTTATTTTTTATTCTTTTTTTATTTTTTTTGAGACAGAGTCTTGCTTTGTTGCCCTGGCTAGAGTGAGTGCGTCAGCCTAGCTCACAGCAACCTCAAACTCCTGGGCTCAAGCTATTCTTCTGCCTCGGCCTCCCAAGTAGCTGGGACTACAAGCATGCGCCACCATGCCTGGCTAATTTTATATATATATATATATATTTTTTTTTTTTTTTTTTAGTTGTCCAGATCATTTCTTTCTATTTTTTGGTTCAGACGGGGTCTCACTCTTGCTCAGGCTGGTCTCGAACTCCTGACCTTGAGCGATCCACCCGCCTCGGCCTCCCAGAGTGCTAGAATTACAGGGTGAGCCACCGCGCCTAGCCAGCGACACTTAAATAAGCACCTTGGAGAACTGTGATCTACTTCTAGTATTTTTCCTGTTGTAATTAGTGGGATCCGGTGCTGCTGCTTGTCGCCAATTTTGTTATTATTATTATTGATGAGTTACCTACTTAGAGCGCCCGGGACACTGTAGGTGTGCGCCCTGCAGACCCGGGAGGCTGAGGCAGGAGGATCGCTTGAGCCCAGGAGTTCGAGGCCGCAGTGTGCTGTGATCGCAGCCTCATTTTGGTATTTCTGCTGTCGTGCTGGGAGCCGGTGTTCCTTCTTGTTGCTGTTGTTGTCGTTATTATTATTATTGATGCAGTACCTACTTACCGTGCAAGTACACCTTCTATAGGTGTACACCCCATGGGACCGGATGCTCCTGGCACCTCCCCCGGCGTTGTGGGAGCCGTGTTCCTTGTCACTGCTTATCATCACTATTGATGGGTCCCCGTGGGGAGTGCCAGGACCTCCCTCCCCCTGGACTGTCCGTGCTCCCTGGGGCGTTGTGGGGCCGCAGCCTCAGTTTCCCCGCGCTTGGCAGGCCTGGTGGCCAGCAGGGGTGGAGGAGGAGGAGGAGGAGGAGAAGGGGAAGGGGAAGGAGGAGGGGGGAGGGGAGGGG
>RJWJ010013777.1:0-39129 GCA_004363605.1 Indri indri | reverse complement strand
AATTTTTGCATGCTACAAATCTGATAAAGGGCTGATAACCAGAATCTACTTAGAACTCAGGAAAATTAGCAAGAAAAAATCAAACAATCCTATCAAAAAGTGGGCCAAGGACATGAACAGAAACTTTTCAAAGGAAGACAGAATAATGGCCAAAAAACATATGAAAAAATGCTCAACATCTCTAATCATCAGGGAAATGAAAAAATGCTCAACATCTCTAATCATCAGGGAAATGCAAATCAAAACCACAATGAGATATCACTCAAAATCTTTTTTGACATAGTATTTGACAGTGACTCCCTCTCTGTTTCCAAATCCTTACCTCCAATCAAAATCTAGCCTTCCCTGACTCATTGATTTCCATATGTTGCTCAGAACCCAGCATTGCCTACACCTTTGTACTCAAGAGTTTCTGCACTCCTGAGATTCAGAGACCCCAAGAAACTAATATCCAAAGGGCTGGAATGTAGAAACAGATGTCTATTGCTTGATTTCCTGATTTTATTCTTCATATTCAATTTCTTTAAGACCAGTGCTACTCTTTATCAGTGAAATAGGTGTTCAATAAATGTATGTTGATGTTAATGCAATGATAAAGAAATAAACAGGACCAGTAGCAAAGATGAGTAGCAATGCATATTGTGGTGTAAGGGATTGACAACATTTAAAAAATTTAACAAGCATTGAAAACTATGGTTCCATTTGTTCTTACACAGCTTCATGTAAAATAAAAAATTCTTAAAGCAAGCTTGGAGATCTATTCCAGCTTCCCAATCAGTACAGTACTCCTGATATGTTGCCATATAGACTCTGCTTAGATACTCCCAGTATGGGGAGTTCACTATTCCTAGTGAAATGAAGCCAATTACATTAATGGGCAATTCTTGTTGTTAGGCAGTTTTTCTTTATATTCCATTAAAGTCACATTCTAATTGTTTCTCGGCCTGTTTCCTAGAACATAGAAAAAGATGAATTCCTCATCTGATTGTTAAAGCCTTACAGATATTTGAAGGAAGTGATCATCTGCTCTAGAATATTCTGTTCACTGAGGTAAGCATCTCTGGTTTCTTTAATCATTGCCTCTGCTGGATCCTTCACTCTCTAGAGTGTCTCCTGATAAATGTGTTCCTGTTTGACTATTCCTCTTAATGCAAAGGACCCAGAACTAAATTCAGCACACAATACTCTACTGACACAATACCTGCATAGTAGTCCTAGTGAGAGTTTAGTGGCAAATTTAAGAGTTAGTATCTATGACATTGAAATATCCCATGGTTTGAATTTATTTTCTCACTACAAAGATAACACTGCTAATCAGATCCCCAACAAAGGTCAACGATACCAGTAATGATGATGGCCACAACTAATACCACCCCTACCACAGTCTTGGCTTCTGTGACTTTACTTCTTCATCTACCCCTTCAATGTTGCTCTTTCCCACTATTCATCCTCCTCTTTTCCATTTCTGTTTGTTGAACAGCCAGGATTTAGGTAGCTTCAGCTGCTAGTAATACACTAATTACTCCTAAGCCTATATTCACCTTCTTTCTTGTATTCAGATACACATTTCTAACTGCTGACTGGACATCTCCACCTAGCTGAGTCCTAAGCTCTTCTTTTTTTGCAGAACACTTCTTTATTGTAAGAATATATAAAACAAATTTAATTTTCACACTACCGATGATAGATGGTGTTATTCAACTCACTCAGATTTGAAAGAATAGGTTATAGAATTCTTGAAATTCACCGACCTTCATAAAATGTGGGATTGAAGTGCATGTACACGTTTTTATTAAAAGCATATAAATCTTCACTCTCCTCACTTTATTCATAATCTCAGCATTTTCATACACCCTCAGTGAGTCAACCAAACCCAATGCCTTTATTACTAATAGAAATGGCTCATTTATATTTGCCAGTGGCAACATCCTTAAATGTTATTATAATAACTGATAGGTCACTGACAGATTTTTGACCAAGTTCCTTTTTCCTTTAGTGCAAAAAGAGCTTTCACCTGGGAGTCCAGCCCAAACCCTAAAGACTTACAATATTCTTTAAACTCCTTTGAAAACACTCTAAACAGCCATTTCCATTTTAATAGTTGAATATGGATTATAACCTTCAATCTTAAAGTCCTCGGCTTTGAAATCAATTGTCTCAACTTTTCAAAGGCGTTTCAGCTTTGGGAACAGTCTTAGTTCTTGCTGAAGCTGAATCTTCAGTGGCCCAATGCGATTTAGGTAAATATGTGCATTTCCCAAAGTATGTACAAAGTCACTGGGCTTTAGACTGGTGATGTGCCCTATCATACACATGAGCAAGGCGTAGCTGGCGATGTTGAACGGCATGGCTAGGCCCATGTCTCCTAACTCTCTGGTACAAAACAGCAGGGCAGCTCATCGTTCACCACATAGAACTGACAGAGGGCATGGCACGGAGGCAGCGCCATCAGAGGAAGATCTTTTGGATTCCAAGCACACATGATGGTTCTTCTGTTGTGAGGGTTGGTTTTGATGGTATCAATCACTTTTTGCAGTTGGTCAGCTCCTTTACCTGAATAATCTGAATCCATATATTTGTATTCTGTCCCATCGTGCCTCCACTGGAAGCCACAAACAGGGCCCAAGTCCCCTTCTCCTCTGGTGGAGAATCCCAGGCTATCCAAACAGTCTAGGGATCTGTTGGCATCCCAGATTTTCACTCCCTTGGAAGACAGTTCTTTAGCGTTTGTGGATCCCTTGATAAAGCACAGCAACTCCTCCAAAACAACCCTTCCAGAGCACACGTTTGGTTGTCACCAAAGGAAGTTCATCTCTCAGGTTGTAGCGCGCCTGTATGCCGAACACCGACAGGGTGCCGTTGCCTGTGCGGTCGTCCTTCCTAAAGCCACAGCGGAGGATGTGCTTGATCTGCCCAAGGTACTGCAGCTCCCAGTGGGGCGGCAGCGGCTCAGCGCCCAGCTCCTGCGCAGGGGCGGGGGCGGCGACGGCGGGTGCAGGAGCTGGGAGCTGGCGGAGGGCATGCCCTTCCTTATGTGTCCCCTGCTCTGACAACAGCACTACTCTTCACCCCTCTTCCTGCTGCCCCCACATTCAATTAGCTACCACACCATGTCAATTCTACTGCCTAACTACTTCTTCAATCTGTCTTCCTTTCTTCATCCCCACTGCCACCAGTCTAATTCAGGCCCTTATTATATTTCACCTGGACTAGTAAAATAGTCTACCAACTGGTGCCTCTGCCTCTCTAGTCCTTTTTCCCTCCCGAGTCCTCCTGCATGTTTTCACTAGACAACATGCAAATGTGATCATGCCACTTCCTTGCTTAAAATGACTTTCCATTGCCTAAAGGATAAAATCTAAACCCCTTCATCGTATACAGTCTCTGCACAATCTGGTTCTTGTCAACGCTTCCAACCTCATTTCCCACCACTTGCTAACTTATACCTGACGAGGTTCTTTTAGTTCCTTAAGTACTTTATGAAGTTAAATGTGCCTTTGCCCATGCTGTTTCCTCTGTTTGCAATTAGTAGTCCCTTTTCTGTCCTTATCAGGTAAATTTATGTTTTGTCTTCAATACTTGGCTCTGTAAAGCCTTTACTGTGTCCCTCCTTAGGCACAGTTAGTTGCCCTATTCTCAGTAGACCTACATTCTGCTGACTTTATAATTGCTCATTTTCATGTCTGATTGTGCAACAAAAGCAGAAGCTGCACCTTGCTCATCTTTATCTCTTCACAACACATAGCCTAGCCCAGAGTAAAGAGTTCATAAATGTTTAAGTGAATGAATAAGTTAATGAGTGAATAAATAAATGAAGTCATGAATGCACTCAGTTAATGCAACAGGATATCTTTTGATTTAGGTCTGACAGCATGTAGTGATGTGTAGTAATATGTGATGAAGGGGCTTAGATTTTATTCTGGGCAATCAACTTAAAACAGCCCTTATTTAATGCCATATGGCTTATAAAAATACCTGTTTTAATAGTTCTCCAAGTATACACACATACCACTTTAGAGCAGAAATGGATAATGAATTGAGAGAGAAAGAGAAAAAGAAAGTGAGAAGACATATGCAGCATGACTCTCTATGTTTATTTGGCCTGTTTGCTGAGTTGGTCATTAAACACCACCTCCCTCTTGCTGTCTGAATTTCTGGGACAGGGTTGGTGTTTTATGTCAGTGCTGTGGTGATACTAAAAGACACAAGGTGCAAACTTTTTTTTTGCTTGTCTTTTTTAACCTATTCACAAAAGAAAAATTGCTAAGTGGAAAGCCAAGGAAATTTAACCTCAAGAGGGATGAAAGAAAAAGAAAAGAAACATGTCGCTAGAATGGAGGATACTACAAATATTTGCAGCTACACTGTATAATTCCCGGAAGATATAGAATGAAAATTTTTTTACCATTAATTCTTTAATTTCACAAACATTTATGGAGTCCCTAATTTGTGTTCATTTATATACTAAATGTTGTGGACAATGTATAAATGAATGTTGTGGTACTTGCCCTCAAAGGAGCTTACAGTCTTTGAGGGATCATGAACAGTGAATAAAACTTGTTTGAGGGGACAGTACACTGGTGAGAGAGAGGGAAGGCTGAGTACCAGCTTAGAAAGATATTAGCCATAGCAAAGATCTACACTGGAATATTGTAGTTAATGCTAGAACAAGACCCCTTTAAATCCCACTCTAGAAGAAAGTGAATTGTTACAGATTTGATGTTAGAGTGTCCCTGGGATAGAAAGAAAGAGGGAACATGTATCGACTTTCTACTTTTTGACAGGTACTTTGTTAAGCATATCATAGTTGTTACCTTTTAAAATATAAACTATGTAAAGTATGTAATACTACATTTGAGAAAACTGATGTTCAGAAAGGCTATGAGACTTGCCTAAGGTCCCATGGAATTAGACTTGAGAAAAGGGCTGTGTCTTACTCATATTATAATAGTAACAGTAGCTAATACTTGCTTATATAGCACTTACTATATGCAAAGACTGTTCTAAGTGCTTTAAATGTTTTAAATCATTTAAGACTCACAACAATCCTATGAAGTAGGTACAATTATTACACCAATTTTTCAAATGGGGAAACTGAAGCAAAGAAGTCCTCTTTGTATACCCAGCACTTTGCCCAGAACCTGACACTCTGTAGCCATCTAGGAAATGGCAGGTGGATGGTAAAACTGATACTGATTCCAAAGATGGAACATTTCAAGTCTTGTTTTGGTGATGCAATGAGTGCTAGAGAGCCCTACGAGGCAAGGAAGAAGAAAAGACTGAAGAGCAGTCTGCAGGATTTTAATGAGGTCAACTCCTTCCATGGAAGAAAAACAAAAGCAGAAAATCTCTCTCTCTCTGTCTCTGTCTCTCTCTCTCTCTCTCTCTCTGTCTCTGTCTCTCTCTCTCTCTCACACACACACACACACACACACACATCCTTTAGGAGCCCAGGCTATCTTGAATAATGACAAAATGAATTAATGTCACATGTGTACTGTGGGGAGTTAGCTATACTCCCAGCAAAAAATCGGGTCCCTTAGGTAGGGGTTGTCACAAAGGAAAAGAAAATAGCAGAAAATGGAAAATAATGGAAATAAAAGAATACACAGAGATGAAGGTATAGTTTTATAGATTTATAAAGATAAAAGGCAAAAAGCAGGGTACTCAGGGGTCCTTATGATATCCCCGTGAATCATAGGTCCCAGAATAAAATTTCACATGGGCATTTATAGGTACAGAGATCGGTTGCCAGGGGTAACAGATTTACATAATAACAGGTAGTTCGTGTTGGGTTAAAAGTCTTTCAAAAGGCTTCTATAGATCCCTTAACTAACTCTGGTTACAAAGACGTCCGAGGACAAACTTCTAAGTTCTAAGATAAAGCTATTACTTAACAAAAGGGTTAAACAGAGATATAGTGGCTCCATATTTCTTTATCTAGTTATTGCAGTAGAGACGGGTCATCAGAAGTCAAGCAGGAACTGTCCCTTGGGCTAATTGTTTTTAGCCACAGGTATCTGTCTCTGGGCGGACACTCTTTAATCAGCTCTCATCCCGTGGTTCCATGCAGACCTTGCTTTGTCCTTCGAAGCAGGTGAGAACCACAGGGTTGAGACCGCAGCAGTCACCTTGGAAAGAAGCTGCTACTGACCTTTGAGATGCCCTCCTGAGGTGGAGCAGCTTTTGATATGCAAACTAACATGTTCACATATTCTTTCAGGGCAGAGCCCTGCAAAACTCCTGAGACCATTTCTGTCTCTAATATAGTAATATCAATTTATGGAGCGACAGTGTACTATGATTGAGAGTCCAGAATTTGATTTTATTTGATTTCTCTTGCACCTTAAAACTGTGGCTAGTGCATGTAATATCCAGGCAAAAGTACTTTATAACACTGTCTGAATTTTCACTAGGTCACTCACCTTCCTTTTCATTACATTTTCCAGCCTCACTTTCTGCTCTCTAAGCCCTCTTGCCTCACCCTGAACTCTATTGCCACGACAGCACAGCTAGTTTACAATCTCCCTCCCACAGCCCTCAGAGACTTAGACATGTCTATGTTCTGTTTTTCAAAACAAACAAATGAACAAACAAACAAGACAAAAGAAACTTCCATGATTAAAATGATGTGCCACTTCAGACCACATTATAGCCCTCTTGTCTATCTCACATGAACTAATGATCATACTTTCTCATTCATTCTATTTTCATTTGGAGGCTAGTAATAATAGCACCCACTTATTAAATATCTGCAGTATGTCAGGAGAGGTATTAATGAACTTAATCACTTATCTAGGTAATAACCCTGTAAACTGTAGGTTGTTATCTAAGTTTTTGTTTTATGTTATTTTAGCTAAATTTGTTTTATTGTGGCAAGAACATTTATTTTATTGTGGTGAGAGGGTAAGATTGTAAGATCTACCATATTAACAAATGTTTAAATGTACAATACTGTATTGTTAACTATAGGCACAGTGTTGTACAGTAGACCTCTAGAATTTATCTTGCATGACCGAAACTTTATGCCAATTTATTAGTAACTCCTCATTTCCCCCTGCCCACAACCCCTGGTAACCACCATTCTACTCATTCTACTCTCTGATTCTAAGAGTTTGACTATTTTAGATATCTCATATAAGTGGAATTATGCAGTATTTGTCCTTCTGTGCCTGGCTTATTTCATTTATCATGATGTCCTCAGGATTAATCATGTTGTAGCATATTGTAAGATTTCCATCATTTTTAAAGCTGAATAATATTTCATTGTATGTGTATACCACGTTTCTTCATTAATTCACCCATTGATGGACATTCAAGTTTCCACATCTTGCCTATTGTGAATAGTACTGAAATCAATGAACACCGAAGTGCTATTATCTCTTTGAGATCTTTATTTCAACTCTATTGGATAAATACCCAGAGGTGGAATTGCTGAATCACATAGCAACTCTATTTTAAATCTTTTTTTTTTAAGATTTCTTTTATTATTATTATTATTTCAGGGTATTATGAGGGTACAAACCCCAGTGAGATTGGCCTTTATCAAAATCTATTTTAAATTTTTTAAGAGACTTCATACTTTTTTTCATAGGAGCTGCCCAGTTTGCATTCCCACCAAGACTGTACAAGGGTTCCAATTTTTTCACATCCTAACCAACAATTCCTATTTTTTGTGTTTCTTTAACAATAGCTAATTTTAACAGTTGCAAAGTGATATCTCATTCTGGTTTTGATTTTCAGAACATCTTTTTATATACCTATGGACCATTTATATATATTCTTTGGAGAAATGTCTATTCAAGACTGTAGCCCATGTTTAAAATAGGATATATATATATATATATATATATATATTGATTTTAGGTGTTCCTTATGTATTCCAGAAATCAACCCCCTTATCAGATATATGGGATTATCTAAGATCCTCAGAAATATGTAAATATTTTCTCCCATTCCATAGGTTGCCTTTTCAATCCATTGACTATTTCCTTTGCTGTGCAGAAGCTTCTTAGTTTGGTGTCACATGCATGAAATCATTGCCGAGACCAATGTCATGAAGACTTTACCCTATATTTTTCCTAGGAATTTTACATTTTCAGGTCTTACATTGAAGTTTTTGATACATTTTGAATTTAATTCTGCATATGTTGTAAGATAAGGGTCCAATTTAATTCTTTTGTATGTGGATATGTAGTTTTCACATCACCATTTGTTGAAAAGACTATCGTTTCCCCATGGCCTATTCTTGGTACCCTTGTTGAAGATCAGATAAACATATATTATTGGACTTATCTCTGGGCCTTGTATTCTGTGTCATTGGTCTATATGTCTGTCTTTATTCTACTGCCACACAGCTTAATTACTGTAGCTTCATAATACATTTTGAAATCAGAAAGTGTGATGTCTCCAGCTGTGTTCTTTCTCAGGATTGATTTGGCTATTTGGGGTTCTTTGTTGTTCCATATGAATTTTAAAATTTTTTTTTTATTTCTGTGAAAATGCCACTGGGATTTTTATAGGAACTGTATTGAGTCACTTTGAGTAATAATGATATTAGGTCTTTCAATCCATGAATGTGGGAAGTCTTTCCATTAGTTCATGTCTTCTTTAATCTCTTCTGTAAATATTTTGAAGTTATCAATGTACAAGTGTTTTATCTCATTAGTCAAGTTTATTCCTAAGTTATTTTGTTGTTTTGGTGATATCATAAATGGGGTTATTTTCCTAATTTCTTTTTCAAATATTTCATTGTTAGTATATAGAGACACAACTTATTTTTGTACGTTGATTTTGTATCCTGCAACTTTACTGAATTCATTTATTAGTTCTAACAGGTTTTTTTATGACATCTTCAGGGTTTCTATACATGAAATCATGTCATCTACAAACAGGGATAACTTTCTCTCTTCTTTTCTGACTCATATGCCATTTGTTTATTTCTAATTAATTAATTCCTTTTTTAAATTGCTCTGTCTAGGACTTCCAGTACTATGTTAAATAATGTGTTAAGATTGGACATATTTGCCTTGATCTTAATCTTGGAGGAAAAGCTTTCAGATTTTTAAGGTTAAATATAATGTTAGCTATGGACTTTTCATAAATAGCCTTTGTTATGCTGAGGTAATTTCCTTCTATTCCAAGTATGTTGGGAGTTTTTAGTATGAAAGGATGGTGAATGTTTTCAAATGCCTATTCTTAATCTATTCAGTTTATCATATGATTTTTATTCCTTATTCTGTTAATGTGGTATATCACATTAATTAATTTTCTTATGTTGAACTATCCTCTTATTCCAGGAGTAAATCTTAGTTGGTCATGGTATGTGGTCCTTTTAATGTGCTGTTTAAATCAGTTTACTAGTATATTGTTGAGGATATTGGCATCTATGTTTATCAGGGATATTCTGTATGTAGTTTGCTTCTCTTGTGGAATTTTTGCCTAAATTTGGTATCAGAGTAACGTCAGCCTCATAAAATGAGTTTGAAAGTATTCCTTCCTTTTCAATTTTTTGGAAGAGTTGGAGAAGGATTGGCATTAATTGTTTTTTAAATGTTTGGTAGACCGGTGAAGCCATCTGGTCTTGGGTTTTATTTTTTGAGAGGTTCCTTTCAATTTATTTTATCAAGGTTTTACGGTTTTTAGTGTACAAACTTTTTACCTCCTTGGTCAAATTTATTCCAAACTATTTTAATTTTTTGATGCTATCTTAAATGGGATGATTTCGTTGATTTCTTTTTCAGATAGGTCATTTTTTTTACCTAATACAATAAAATTTTATTAACTACAGTCCTTATGTTGTACATTAGATCTCTAGACTTGTTGATCCTAGATATCTGCTTCTTTGTATTCTTTGACTTACATTTCCTCATTTCCCCTCCTACCTGCACCCTGATAATCCCTGTTTTATTCTCTCTCTGTGTGTATTTGACTTTGTTATCTTGTATGTTTCATATATAAATGATATAATGCAATATTTTTTGTTCTATATCTGGCTTATTTCACTTAGCATAACGTCCTCTAGGTTCATCCATGTTGTTGCAAATGACAAGATTTCTTTCATTGTTAAGGCTAAATAGCATTTAGCTATGTATATATACCACATTTTCTTTATTCATCTTTCAACAATTAGGTTGTTTCCATATGTTGGCTATTGTGAATAATGCTTCAGTGAACATGAGAGTGCAGATTCCTCCCATGAAAGGTAATGATTTCATCTCCTTTGGTTATATACCCAGAAGAAAGATTGCTGGGTTATATGGTAGTTATATTTTTAATTTCTTTAGGAACCTTCACACTGTTTTCCACAGTGATTGCATCAATCTACATTCCCACAAACAGAATACTAGAGTTCCCTTTTCTCCATACCCTTGCCAATGTTTGTTATCTCTTGACTTTTTTATAATAACCATACTAACAAGTGTGAGGTGATATTGCAGTGATTTTAATTTGCATTTCTCTGATGATTAGTGATGTTGAGCACCTTTTCATATAGCTGCTGACCATTTTTACATCTTCTTTGAAGAAATGTCTGTTCAAATCCGTTGCCCAATTTTTAAATCGAGTTACTTGTTTTTCTGCTATTGTATTGGAAGAGGTCTTTATAAATTTTGGATGCTAGCCCTTTATCAGATATGTGATTGCAAATATTTTCTCAAATCCATAGGTTGCATTTTTACTTTGTTGATTATATCCTTTGCTGTGTAGTAAACTTTTGTTTTGATACAGTTCCATTAATTTTTACTTTGGTAGCCTGAGCTTTTGGTGTGATATCCAAAAAGTCATTGCCAAGGCCAATGTCAAGGAGCATTTCACCTATGTTTTATTCTAGGAGTTTTATGGTTTCCAGTCTTACATGTAGCTCTTTTGTTCATTTTACATTGACTTTTGTGTATGATTAGATATAGCGTTTTTTTTTTCTTTTTATTGAGACAGAGTCTCGCTCTGTCACCCTGGGTAGAGTGTAGTGTTATCATCGTAGCTCACTGCAACCTCAAACTTCTGGGCTCAGGGGATGCCCCTGCATCAGCCTTCTGAGTAGCTGGGACTACAGGAGAACACCAGAATGCCCGGCTAATTTTTCTATTTTTAGTAGAGGCAGGGTCTTGCTCTTGCTCAGGCTGGTCTCGAACTCCTGAGCTCAAGCAATCCACCCACCTTGGCCTCCCAGTTTGCTAGGAATACAGGCATTAGCCACCGTGCCTGGCTAGATATGGGTTTAATTTTATTCTTTTTCATGAGAAAATACAGTTTTCCTAGCACCATTTATTGAAGAAACCATCCTTTTCCCATTGTGTCCTTTTGTGCCCTTGTCAAAAATTAGTTGACTGTATAGGTTTGGATTTATTTCTTGACTCTATATTCTGTTCCATTTATTCATGTTTCTATTTTTATGCCAGTATTATACTATTTTGATTACTAAGTCTTTGTAATATAATTTTAAATCAGGAAATGTGATGCCTCCAACTTTGTTTTTCTTTCTTCATATTTTTGGGGTATTTTGGGGGTTTTTGTGTATGGTTCCATATGAATTTTAGGATTGATTTTTCTATTTCTGTGAAGAATGATACTGGAATTTTGATGGAATTGCATTGAATCTGTATATAACTTTGGATAGCATGGACACTTAAACGATATTAATTCTTCCAGTCCATGAGCACGGTTATCTTTCCATCTATTTGCATCTTCTTTAAATTTTTCATCAATGTTTTGTATTTTCAGTGTACAAATCTTTCACTTCCTTGGTTAAATTTATTCCTAAGCATTTTAATTTTTAATTTTTTATGCCATGATAATTGGGATTGTTTTCTTGATTTTTTTCAGCTAAGTTTTCTTATTGATACTATTTTTGTACAGAAATGCTGTACAGTAATACAGTAATACAGTACATTGGTACTTTATAACTAATTTTCTATGTCAATTATATATCCTACAACTTTACTGAATTTATGTATTAGTTCTAACAGGTTTTGTGGAATCTTTGGGTTTTTCTACATATAGGATCATGTCATTTGTAAAGAGAAATAATTATACTTCTTCCTTTCTGATGTAGGTGACTTTCATTTCTTTTTATTGTCTTATTGCTCTTGCTGGTACTTCCAGTAAATATGTTGAATAGACATGGCAAGAGTAGGCATCCCTGCCTTGTACTGGGTCTTAGTGGAAAAGCTTTCAGTTCTTCCCCATTGATTATGAAGTTAGCTGTTGTTTTCTCATAAATGGCCTTTACTATATTGAGGAAATTTCCTTCTATACTTAATTTGTTGAGAGTTTTTCTTATCATAAAAAGATGTTGAACTTTGTCAAATGCTTTTTCCATATCTATTGAAATGACCATGTGGTTTTTATCTTTTATTCTTTTAATGTAATATGTCACATTAATTGATTTGTATATGTTAACTGAAATTTGGCATCCTGGGGATAAATCCCACTTTGTAATGGTGCATAATCTTGTTGATGTGTTATTGAATTTGCCTTTCTAGTACCTTATTGAAGATTTCGCATCAATGTTTATCAGAGATATTGGCCTATAGTTTCCTTTTCTTGGCATGTCTTTGGTATCAGGGTGATGTTCGCCTCATAAAATGAGTTTGGAAGTATTCTCTCTAATTCTGTTTCATGGAGGAGTTAAAGAAGGGTAGAAACTAATTGTTCTTTGAAACCTTGGTAGAATTCAGCTGTGAAGCCAACTGGTCTTGGGCTTTTTTTTTTTTTTTAGACAGAGTCTCACTCAGTTGCCCAGGCTAGAGTGCCATGGCATCAGCCTAGCTCATGGCAACCTCAAACTCCTGGGCTCAAGTGATCCTAACTGCCTCAGCCTCCCGAGTAGCTGGGGAGCATGCGCCACCATGCCCGGCTAATTTTTTCTATATATTTTTAGTTGTCTAGATAATTTTTATTTTATTTTTTTAGTAGAGATGGGGTCTCTCTTTTGCTCAGGCTGGTCTCAAACTCCTGAGCTCAAACGATCCTCCTGCCTCGGCCTCCCAGAGTGCTAGGATTACAGGCATGAGCCAGTGTGCCTGGCCCGGTCTTGGGCTTTTCTTTGCTGGCAGGTTTTAAATTATTACTTCAATGTCTTTATTTGTTCATGGTTTCTGCAGGCTTTCTATTTCTTCTTGATTTATTCTTGACAGGTTGTATGTTTCTAGAAAGTTATCTATTTCCTCTAGGTTATGCAATTTGTTGGCATATACTTGTTCATAATAGTCCCTTATGATTCTTTTTATTTCTAAGTCATCCGTACTAATGTCTCCACTTTCATTTCTGATTATATTTGATTTTCTTTAGTTAATTTTTCTTCCATGTCCTGGATTTTTTTTGCGGTTTCTTTGTGTTGGTTATCCATTTTCTCTTGCATGTCATTGAGTTTTCTTACAATCCATGTTCGAAATTCGTCTTCTGTCATTTTAGTGCTCTGAATTTGGTTGATATCCATTGCTAGAGAGCTGGTGTTCCTCTATGGGGGTGTGCTTTCTGTTTGAGCCTTCATACTTCCAGAGTTCTTTCGCTGGTTCCTTCCCATCTGGATCAGTTGTTCCTTCTTGCCTTTCGATTTTTGTTTGGATAATGACACGCCCTGTTTAGTCTCTGAGCCAGTAGGTGGTGTTTGTGGGTGAGATTCAACCACACCCTGTATGATCAGTCAGTAGATGCAGTAAAAGGGTGTGCAGAATGACCTCCCTGTCAGTAGGTGGCGCTTGCTGGGAGGAGCGAGCTGCAGTGTTGTTTTTGGGTTCTGTAACCAGCTCTGGTTCCTCTGGTCAGGCACTCTAGTGCCTCAGGTGGCAGGTGGGGCCCTGGGTCTTCCAGGTGTGTCCTTATTCTCCACGGGGGGGGGGGGGGGGGGGGCGGGGGTGCAGGTGGGAGAGTGAGGCTGGGCAGAGCTGGATTGTGTGAGCCTGCCCTCAAGCTCCACAAATGCTGTTAGCAGGGGTCAAATGTCTGCTCTCTGCTTCTGGGCAAAGCTGCCAGTTAGGGACTGAAATGGCTCCATTCAGCTGAAAAGTCTATGTGTGGGGGTGGAGCTGTCTGAGACCTGAAATCTAGAGCAGGCCTCGCTCCTTTCCACCCTCCCCTATTCCATGGTTTCTCCCAGGCCTCTGCCAGCAGGGAGGAACTCAAACCAGTGGATTTCCTCCACTGCAATGTGAGCCAGCAGTTTTCCTGCCCAGGATCGCAGCCTGAGCTTGGAGCATGGCCCTCCTGTAGGAGGAGGGTTACCCCTCAAGCACACTGCAGCCTGGACCCACTGTGATCTGCCCTGAAGGCACACACACCTCAGTAGATTCCTTCACAAATATCCCTCAGGCAATGCGATTGAGACCCGCGTGTATGGGATCTGGCCTGCAGGCCAATCCTCTGCCCCAGAGATCAATCCCTGACCCTGGCAGGGAGAAGAATGCTGGTCTCCAGTCACCCATGGGGTGCCCAAGCTGGATCAATATCTCTCCATCTCGGATTTCCCCTGCTCTGTTCAAGTCAATAGGCAAGCAGCACCTGGCAGGGACAGTGGGTAGGGAACTCACAATCCAGGTATCTCTCAGTCCACTGTACTGCTCCAAAGGGAAAGGTCCCGTTCCCTGCAGATGCCTTCTAGTGGTGGTTAAATTCTCTCTCTCAGCACCCTAGGGTAATGAAGGGGAAGGGCAGAATGAAGCAATATGGTGCCTGCTTATTGGCTTGCATCTGTGGGACAGTAGGTACCCTGAGGGAACTGGGAGCCTGGTGCCCTATCCGCAAGAGGCTCACCACTCACTGGTGGCAGCCATCTCTGGGTTGGTGTTAGTAGGTCTCTCCAGCAGCTTAGGAGCCCACCAGCAGTCCAAGATGCAAAGGAGGTGAAATTTATCCACTCTACCTACCCTTATTGCTTGTCTCCATGCCTGTCGGGGGCCTTTCTCCTTCCAGTTCTGCTATGCAATACCTTCCTGTGAAGTCTCCAATAGTTTTAGGCACCCTTCCTTCCGACCCTCATCCAATCTATGTTTGTCTGCCTGTTTATTTTTTTCCACTTTCATCTAAAATATATCTTTCTTGCAGAGACACTCTGGCTGGCGGTTTTTCTCATCCGCCATCTTGCCCCTCTCCTATTAAGGTGTCTTCTTTAATTCTTATAATGTGCATGTTAGCTCGCCTGATGGTGTTCCATAAGTCCTACTGACTTTATTAATTCCTTTTCATTTATTTTTCTCCATTCACTAGATGTTTTCAAATGACCTCTCTTTGAGTTCACAGATTCTTTCTTCTGCTTGATCAAGTCTGATGTTCATGCTTTCTATTGCAATTTTTAATTTCGTTCATTGTGTTCTTCAGAATTTCTGTTTTGTTCTTTTGTATTATTTCCATCTTTTTATTGAACTTCTTGTTTTTGTATGTTTATTGTTTTTTCTGATTTTTGTAAATTGCCCATCTGTGCTCGTATAGCTCACTGACCTTCCTTAAAGCAATAATTTTGAATTCATTGTCAGGCAAATTGTAGATTTCCATTTCTTTGGGGTTGATTACTGGAAAATTATTCTTTTGGTGGTATTATATTTCCTTGATTTTTAGTGTCTCTTGTTGCTTTGCATTATTGTCTGTGCATTTCATGGAGCAGTTACCTTTTCCAGACATTACAGACTGATCCAGTGGGGAATGTGACATTCACCTATAAATGACAGTGAGTGTGCTGGCTGGATTGGGTGTGGTGGTTGCAGCTCCAGTGGGAGTGCAGTAATGTAGTCTCCATAAAACTAAAGTCAGTGTCACCAAAGATTGCAGGTTTCCTCAGAGGCTAAGGGTATGAGAGTCCACAGTGGCAATGATAGCTGTTGGGGTCTTTGGTGGCAAAGGCTTCTGGGATCATCCTGTTCTCTTTTTCTCCCACAAGGGAAAACAGCCAAGAGGATTTCTCTTTGCATCAGGTCTGGTTCACAGGTTTCCTTCCAGTAGTGATGGCACAGGTTTCTGTTGATTAGTACTCATGGAATACCCATAAAGTTAAAGTATAGAGTAGAATGTGTAGAGGGAATGTGGCTCAGAGTCTGGAGTGGCAGTGGCACATGTGGAGCAGCTAGGGAGCCAGCGTCCAGATGCAGGAACACACAGAGCTACAGTGGCTCTGGGGTCTGGGATACAGTTACTCTCATTGTGCTGGTGATTTCGGTGCCCTGGGTGTGTATATTCCTAGAGTGGCTGCAGGTCTGAGATCCAGGACACAGGCATGTGCAGAGCAACTATTGCTCACTCCATGGTGTGGTGCAATCCAGCTTATTGTGGTAGTGGTTCCAATTTATGAGTTGTGGGCATTTATAGAGCAATAGCAGAGTCAAGGTTTGGAGTGTGCACAGAGTGATCATGGCTCTGGGGTGTAAGTCACAGGCTAACCTGCAGCACAGGCTAACCTCTAGTATCTAAGTCATGGATGCATGTGGTGTGGCTGTGGACCAAGGATCAGGAGTGTGGGCACATGTAGAACAGCCATGGCCAGTCTAGACCAGTGTTTAGCAACATTTTCTGTAAAGAGCCTGATAGTTAATATTTTAGGCTTTATGGACCATGTAGTCTCTGTCATGACTACTCAACTCTGCTTTTGTAGGGAAGAAGAAGCCATAAATAATATGTAAATGAATAAGTGTGTCTGTGTCCCAATACAACTTTATAAAAATAAGCAGTAGGCTGGATTAGACTTCTGGGCTATCGTTTTCTAACTCATGGTCTAGACTTTAAAAAGTGATGGATGAAATGTTAATACTGCACATTAAACTTAAAATCATGCTGTGTTTGTAGCTTTCAAATTGTGAATAGCACAAAAAATGAGGAAGTATTCTTCTGATATTCTAAAAGTATTATCCAATTTAACAAAGAAGTCACTCACATTATTGATGAACAAGTGATATTCCTACACATGTCTTTATTATTTTACTTCCACTTTACTTGCTGGTAGAAACAAAAATATCAACCAGTATTTATGTTGGAAACACACTCATTTGTCAATTGGATGCATAGATCAGCTACAGATACAAGTGTTGAGCAAAAATTGACAAAAGCATTCTTTAAGAATCAATTAGCTATATGAAATTTACAATAAAAAGTTTTATGTATTTTATTATTTGTAAACTATGTACTATACATATCCTTTGAAGCAGTAAAATTTTTAAACACACATACATATATGTATACAGATGCTTTGGAGAGCTGGCTGTTAAACATTTACCATTACACCACTGTACTTTTAGGCATTACATTGTGTAGGCACAAACCCAGTTTTATAGACTGTACTAGTAGGGGAGTACTGTCACTCAGAGCCAGCCTATTCACTTGTGGAGATACAGGTGTCAGAGGTCCAAGTTCATCATTGACATACAAGATACTCAGTCTGGTAACAGCAAGACTTTTTTCTTTATTCTAAATTCTATATTCCAAGCCTCACCTCCAGCAATTGATGAGACTGATAATAGAGTATATATCCATCCCAGGTCAGGATGAGCTCATGAACTAGGACAGGGCTTAACCTGAAGGTGAGGATCATCAGTAGATCCAGCTGTTAGGAGTTAGGTAAAAACAAAAAATAAGGCTGAGGCTGTCAGTTACTTGCTTAGCATATTTAGAAGTATCTGAATTTTTTTCTCAACATATTGCATTCTAGTAATTGGAGCCTATTTGAGTATAAGCACCATATAGGCTAAAATAAACTATTTTATTCACAAAATATCTCTCATTTGTTGAGAAGGCCATCTTTTTAACATGGAAAGATTTATTAATACACAACCCAAATATTTCTGTACTCAGTAAAAGACATTACCCACTCCGAGATTGGTCAAATAAGTAGATCAGGAAGGTTTTTGTTTGTTTCGAACATGAAAATGTTTCCTGAAATTGACACCACATGATCTGTAGATTTACAGTTATGGAAGGCTCAAAATACTCAGTGTGGTTCTTCAGGGCTTAGAGACATGGGGATAGTCATAAGCATTGAGAGAAGACTATAGTGCTGCATAGGTAGTTATGAATCAAGAGCATGGGCTTCACCTTAGAGAAGAGGTGGGTGATTGGTATAAATTGCAAAGTCATTGTGGGAGAAGTAGTTGAGAAGTTCTTCCCTTGATAGCAGCAAGGGCTTCTTTTTCAGTTTGTATAGAATTTCCTTCTATAAATGACATTGTCCTTGAGTAGTCAGCAATAGGTACCTCAGTGTCATCTGAGATCGCATGGCTAAACACAAGAAAGTGTTATGTTCATTGTAATGTACTAGCACAAACCAAGAAATCAGCCACTGCTTGACATTCTGGAATGTCGAAGATGTTAAGTATCAAGGAACACTGTTCTCTGTTAGCTTATAAAGTGGCCCAACAGTAACTACCTTTTATGGGAGGAAAAAAGACTAAAAACAAAGCATGGCAAAAAGGAATAGCCCTAGAAAATCATAAAGCTTTTGCTTTATTTTAGAAAATGTTTCCTAATTTATTAAGATAGCTGGGGTAGGAAATACCATGTGTTGAATGTCTACTATCTTCCAACTAGTCTTCATGCTTTATTTCATTTTAATCCTCACACACGACCCAGCAAAGTATCATCCCTATTTTAAAAATTAGGAAAATGAGGCTCATGGAAACAAAATAAATAAATGACAGTGCAGGGATCTGAAAAGAGATTTAGTCTTTCTCTTTTCATTGTACTAATCAGCCTCTCCTGGAATATGCACACCATATCCTAGGTAAGATGGATATCAGCAGTAATGAAGGAAACTCCATGAGTTCCAATTTCACATTTTTTGCTTGATAGCCATCTGATGAATGCAAACACTGTAGAACACTTGAAGTGTTTACCCAGTTTTATCTACCACTGATTATGTGAGCATGACACCATCAATATATGATAATATGCTTGACTCCTAGGAAGGAGTCTTTATCAGATGTGAGAAAATTCCAGAAACACAGAAATTCCCAACTACAGACATTTGACTTGATGTTTCTCAAGTGAGCGATGGCTTCAGTATCTGCATTAGCATTGTTGACTAGCAGAGAATTACGTGAACATTGCCTGAACCCCTGTTACATCTCATACACTGAGATATATACCAGGTAATGAAGGCTGCAAAATATAAACATGAATAAGACACTGTTATGTCTCCAACAATCTGCAGTCTAGGAGAAGAGATAAAGACATAAATAAGTTATACTATGGTGAGATTAGTACTTACAGAATCATGAACAAAGTACAATGGATCAGAGGAGAAGGTGCTACTAAGTATGCCTGGGATGATCAGGACTGGCTTCCAAGAGGAGCTGACATTTAATGAAATAATGAGTAGAGCTTTGGCAAATAGAAAGAGTGGTTATGACAAAAAGAATAGTGTGTACAAAGGCATAGGGGTATGAAATAGGCTGATGTTTTAGGGAACTGCAAGCCCCATACTATGGCTGCAGCAGGACGGACCCACACCCAAAATTTGGTTTAGGTGTTGAGACTGACATACCCACATACCGAGAAGGTATGCAAAAGTTTATTGCTTACATAATGAGGTATTCTGGAGAGATCAGGGAAGTTCCCAAGCAAGTTCAAAAATGACTTGAGACCAGGCACCATGGCTCACACCTGTAATCCTAGCACTTTGGGAAACCAAGGTGGGAGGATCTCTTGAGGTCAGGAGTTTGAGACCAGCCTGAGCAAGAGCAAGACCTCATCTCTACCAAAAAAGGAAAAAAAGGAAAGAAAAATTAGCTGAGAATGGTGGTGCGTTCCTGTAGTCCCAGCTTCTTGGGAGGATGAGACAATGGGATCACTTAAGCTCAGGAGCTGGAGGCTGCAGTGGGCTATGACGACATCACAGCACTCTAGCCCTGGCAACAGAGTAAGACCCTGTCTCAAAAAAAAAAAAAAAAAAGGACTTGAGAGAGAGCAGGGAAAGGTCATTAGCTTCGAGTTTTTGTGGTGATTTGGGGGCGGAGGGTGGGCAGTAGAATCAGACTGAGTGTTCCTGTGCATGGTCTGAACTTCCCAGCAGGGATAAAGGAAGGAGCACCGAGGTGTTTTTTTTTTTTTTTTATCAGTTTTCCCAGACACGGGGCAGAGGAGAAAAGGGAGGAGTGAGGTTTAAAAGCTGTCATCAACTGCTATCTCTCACCATATACAAAAATTAATTCAAGATGAATAAAAGACTTAAATGTAAGGCATGAAACCATAAAAATTCTAGAAGAAAATGTAGGAAAAACTCTTCTAGACATCAGCCTAGGCAAAGAACTTATGACTAAGACCCCAACGGCAAATACAACAGCAACAAAAATAAAGAAATGGGACCTAATTAAATCAAAAAGCTTCTGCACGGCAAAGGAAATAATCAACAGATTGAATAGACAACCTACAGAATGGGAGAAAATATTCACATACATCTGACAAAGGGCTAATATCCAGAATCTACAAAGAACTCAAACAAATCAGCAGAGAAACCAAAAAAAAAAAAAAAAAAAAAAAAAAAAAAAAAAAAAAAAAAAAAAAAAAAAAAAAAAAAAAAAAAAAAAAAAAAAAAAAAAAAAAAAAAAAAAAAAAAAAAAATCAAAAAGTGGACAAAAGACATGAACGGAAGTTTTGCAAAAGAAGATAGACAAATGGCCAACAAACATATGAAAAAACACTCAGCATCACTAATCAGGGAAACTCAAATTAAAACCACAATGAGATACCACCTTACCCCTGTCAGAATGGCCATTATTAAAAAGTCAAAAAACGATAGATGCTGGTGCGGATGAAGAAGAAAGGAATGCTTATACATTGTTAATGGGACTGCAAATTAGTACAACCTCTATGGAAAACAGTATGGAGATTCCTCAAAGAACAAAAAGTAGGGGAAAACACAGAGCAGGATGTCTGTGTTTCCTATGTTAGGAGACTCAGCGAATAATAGTGGCATTAAGTGAAAGTGGGTTTAACCTACATGTTTTATTCACAGTCCACATAATCTTTCTGAACTTTTGAGCTTTAGTCTGGGCAGAAGTCCTGTGGCCATAATTATATAATCATAATTAAGGCATCAGAGCGCTTCTTTAGATTTTTCTCCATGAAATCAGAAGATCTGATTTCAGTTCCCAAGTGAATTGACATGATGGCCGGATTTTGGTGAGATTGGACTGGATTTTTCACATTATATTATATTATTTTAAGTTTGCATATTTTGGTTATTTTTGTCTACTTTCAAATATGTAATTTATGGTATTACATATTACATATGCAGTATGTTAGCTCTAAGGAGACAGTGACTTGATCTGTCTTAGATCAAACCTGACACGCAGCAGGTATTCTGTAAATATTTATCAACTGAGTGCATGAGCCCTTACATCCTCAAAGAATACCTTAGGAAAATTTTTCCCAGCTTCTTATACTTGAAGTCTTCTAATGGTGTTAGTATTTTGGAAACTTGCCAATAAAGTGAACCACTTTTGTCTCCCCAGGTAGCAATTACAGATACCAAATTGTGGTCCCTTCTTGTGATCACCGAAATCTCTGTGATGGGACCATATGTAATTAGTCTCAACTGTCTGATAATTATGATACTAACCTGTAGTGTCTGCTACAACCTTCACCAAAAGACTTGTGAGATGATATTGTAAGAGATATATTTAGAGATTATTAATAGACCACATCTGGAGTTAGAGTCCTTCTTAATACTCAGAGCTTCTAGTGTGTTCTATTATTCATCCTAAAACACCCCAAGGCATCCTGCCATGTACAACTCCTGGCCTTTGCTGTTTCATGAATAATAAAATGCAAAATCGTTTAACACCACATGATGTGCTACTGCTGGATTTAATTTCAATAGATTTTGAACATCACATACTCTCAAGGTAGTGCTGCCATCATAGAATCTATTTTCAAGTCTAGAAACTGTAAGCAAAATTTCGATGTGTAAGTTTCCATAGCCTCAGCTGAACTCGGCAGATCTGAAAACCTCTGCACATTTTCTGCAGTATTCATTTCCTGCATCTTGTTATTTTGCTGACCCTCTTTGTAAGAGCTCATGAGTTATGTGCTGCATTTGTAGTGGAAGCTGTTTCTTTGATTTCTGAACTGTGACGTATTGAAGTTAAGTCTTGGACATTGTGTACATACACTACATTTTCTTTATCCAATCATCCATTTGTGGACCCATAGGTTGATTCCATATCTTTGCCATTGTGAATACTGCTGTGATAAACATACAAAGGCAGGTATCTTTTTGATGTAATGATTTCTTTTCCTTTGGGTAGATATCCAATAGTGGGAATAGCTGGATCAAATGGTAGTTCTATTTTTAGTTCTTTGAAAAATCTCCGTACTGTTTTCCATAGAGCTTGTACTAATTTACTTTCCCGCCAACAGTGTATAAGAATTGCCTTTTCTCTGCATCCTCACCAACATCTGTTATTTTTTGTCTTTTTGGTAATAGTCATTCTGACTGGTATAAGATGATATCTCACTGTGGGTTTAATTTGCATTTCTTTGATGATTAGTGATGTCGAACATTTTTTTCATATATACCTGTTGGCCATTTGTATGTCTTCTTTTTAAAAATGTCTATTTATGTCTTTTGTGCACTTTTTAATGGGATTATTTGGGGGTTTTTGTTGAGTTGTTTGAGTTCCTTATATATTTTCAATATTAGTCCCCTGTCGGATGCATAGTTTGCAAATGTTTCTCCATTCTGTAGGTTGTCTGTTCACTATGTTGATTATTTCTTTTGCTGTGCAGATGCTTTTTAGTTTAATTAAGTCCCATTTGTCTATTTTTGTTTTTGTTGCCTGTGCTTTTGAGGTCTTAGTCATGAATTGTTTGCTTAAACCAATGTTCAATAGAGTTTTCCCTAGGTTTTCTTCTAGTATTTTTGTAGTTTCAGGTCTAACATTTAAATCTCTAATCCATCTTGAGTTGATTTCTGTAAGTGGTGAATAGAGAGGAATCCAGTTTCATTCTTTTGCACATGGCAATCCAATTGTCCCAGCACCATTTATTGAAAAGGGTATCATTCCCCCAGTGTATGTTCTTGTCAACTTTGTCAAAACTCAGTTGGCTGTAAATATGTGGCTTTATTTCTGGGTTCTCTATCCCGTTCCATTGATCCATGTGTCTATTTGTATACCATTCTATTTTGGTTAGTATAGCCTTGTAGTATAATTTGAAGTCAGGTAATGTGATGCTTCCAACTTTGTTTTGTTTTTTGTTTTTTTTTTTTTTTTGCTTAGGATTGTTTTGGCTATTCAGCCATTTTTTGGGTTCTATGTTAACTTTAGGATTGTTTTTTTCTAATTCTGTGAAAAATGATGTTGCTATTTTGATAGAGATTACATTGTATCTGTCTATTGCTTTGGGAAATACAATCGTTTTAACAATATTAACTCTTGTAACCCATGAGCATGGAATGTTTTTCCATTTGCTTGTGTTATCTACAATTTCTTTCATCAGTGTTTTGTAGTTTTCCTCACAGAGATCTTTTACCTCCTTGGTTAAATATATTCCTAAATATTTTTTGTAGCTATTGTAAATAGGATTGCCTTCTTTATTTGGTTTTCAGCTTGATCATTATTGGTGTAGAGAAAAAAAAGCGATTTTCAATAAAATAGGAATGAAGTAAAAGCTAAATGTTACAGTACAGATGTCATTAACCAAGAGAAATGTGATATACAATGATGAATTTTGATAAGCCTAGAACTTTTGAAGAATCTAGGTGAGTTGAGATTTTTATGTTTAATAAATTTTATTGTGTGTATTTAAGATACACATCATGATGCTATGAAATATATATATATATATATAGTAAAATGGTTACTATAATGGAACAAACTAACAAATCCATCATTTCACATAGTTACCAATTTTTCTCAGATTTTTCTCACTGTGGCCAGAGCAGCTGTAATCTACTCATTAAGCAAAAATCCTGAATACAATACACTATTATTAACTACAGTCCTCATCTTGTACATTTCTGACCAGTTGAATTACCTAGTAATCCTTCTGTTCCTGAGACTGGTGCTTAAGCTGAACCTAAGCCCTGCTACCTCACTTCTCTGAGGGCTGAACTTTGCCTCCATTTCCTGACCCCTAGTGGGGACACTGATATTTGTAGACTGGTCTCTCATTGTGCTGATCTGGACTCCTTACTGACACTCCCCATCTCTCTGATTGACTACTGAACAACTGCTTCCAAAACTAGGCTTGAGAAAATGGAGTCCTCTTATACACTCTGTGTTGATTGGCCCTTCTTTTCAGGACCATTCTTAGTAACCAAGCCACTGTCCTCCAACCTTGATCACATGCCACTCTTCTTCACGCCAATGAGTGGGTATCCACTACCACTGCCCATGTTCCTCAGGTCCCAGTATACATATCTTTCCTTTGTGGCTTGTCACATATATTTCTCCAAGACACAGTTTGCCCTCATATACTGGGCTTCATTCTTAGAGCTCTCCAGTTAGATGCGTCGTCTTCTTTGTCCAGTCTTATATATAGGTTCCATCATAATGCCTATTTGCAAGCTAAAATCTGGAGTTCCTAGTCCTTCATATTTGAATGGTATCTTGTTGGATCTATCAATAGTCTAATCCTTTTGCTGTCCCAAATATAGTTGCCTATTAATTTTTTCCAGTTAGTATGTAGATTTGACCAGTTGCAATGGTGGTTTGAAAGAAATATGACTTTGCGAGCAATATAACTTTCTTAACCACCATCTGATTTTTTGCCAATCATGACATTTGGAAAGTTGCTTTTTGTTGTTTTTGTTGTTGTTTTTGTTGTTGTTGTTGTTGTTGTTGTTTGAGACAGGGTCTTGCTCTGTCACCTGGGCTGGAGTGCAATGGCATCATAATAGCTCATTGCAACCTCTGTCTTCTGGGCTCAAGCAATCCTCCTGCCTCGGCCTCCTAAAGTGCTGGGATTGCAGGCATGAGCCACCATTTGGAGAGTTGACTCATTTAGTAGGTCTTTTTTTAAGTCCATAGAATAATTTTGCATATTGTCCATGATCAAATTGTGGATTAGACAGACATTTTTATTGCCAGTGGTCTACAAAACTTTATCATCTACTTTAACTTAAATTCAATAGGGACTGAACAGAGTAGATCAGATAGGTGTATACAGAACTATAAATTGTGATTTTCTATAATTAATTTTGAAGCTTAAAACTTGCTGGTAACTGGATAGATTGTGATATCTGTATTTATTGTAATGGATAAATTACAACATCATTTACAAATAGACTAAAAATGTGTGAAGCATTTGAAATTTTCAACGAATTTCTTACAGCAAATGCTAGTGGTTTTCCTTTTAAAGCAAAATGGAATATAGAGAGAAGCCAACTTATTTCATTTCTTTCTCAACTGCAAAATTTTTTAAGACACCCCCCCAGAAAAAAACAATTATGTGTGTTTTAGTTTTCTTATTTAAAGCATTAATTAGGCTGGGTGTGGTGGCTTATGCCTGTAATCCAAGCACTCTGGGAGACCGAGGGAGGAGGATCCCTTGAGGTCAGGAGATCAAGACCAGCCTGAGCAAGGGTGAAAACGTGTCTCTACTAAAAATAGAAAAAAATTAGCCGGGGTGGTGGTGGTGCACTCCCGCGCACTCCTGTAGTCCCAGCTACTTGGGAAGATGAGGCAGGACAATCACTTGAGCCCAGGAGTTTGGAGGTTGCAGTGAGCTAAGATGATGCCAATGTACACTAGCTCAGGTGACAGAGCTAGACTCTGTCTCAAAAAATAAAAATAAAAAATAAATAAAAATAAAGCATTAATTAGCTGGAGGAAAATTTACCCAAATTGCTGTTTTAAAAAAATTTCAAAGTAATATTTCTTTCAGGAAGGCAAAAGCATTTTAGTGACTGATGGTTACTACTGAAATTTACAATTTGTGTGATCTATAGTAGTGCATTCATTTTAAAATTCTCCATCCATTGTCTACCAAGTACCTGTTCATGATAAATCTGGTTTTGGTCTTGATGAATATATTCTGCAATTATATTAATTAATTCTTAGCTAATATGGACATAAACTATTTCTTATCTTGGTAAAAAAATGATACCAGACTATTCTCTTGTGAATTTCTTTCAGCTTTCAGGAAGAGAATTGTGCCTTCTGCTAAAATGAGATTTAATGATTTTAATAAATGATTGCTAAAGTAGTCCTTGAAATGTTCTTGTAAAATTCTGAAGTAAACCCATCTCATCCTGGATTTCCGGGATAAGGATTTGAAAAACTGATGCTACAAAATCTTTATGAGTAATGTGGAATCTAGGAATTTATTATTTTAAGATTCTATTGCACAGCAGGGTGAATATAGTTAACAATGATGTGTTGTATATTTCAAAATAGCTAGAAGAGATTTTGAATATTCTCACCACAAAGAAACAATGAATGTTTGAAGTGATGGATTTTCTAATTACCCTGATTTGATCATTACACAATGTATACATGTATTGAAACACCACGTTGTACCCCATAAATATTTACAATTATGATGTGTCAGCTAAAAATAAAATAAAACTTTAGAAAGATTATCATGTTAATATTAGTAATTATTACGTTTCTGTAGCACTTATAGTCCACAGAAAACAATTCTCAAAGATTGAATTATTTGATCCTCATAGCAGTCTTGTAAGGTAGTTCATGTATGTTCATTAAACACTTGCTATGTCTTTTAGAGATGAAAGATTGAGATTCATTCATTTAACAAAAATAAGTGCCTTCTATGTGTCTGACTCTATTCCAAGTACTAGGAATTCAATAATTAACAAAGTCTCTGCTCTCATGGAGTGAAGAAGACAGATGATAAAAATATAGGAAATATATATATGTATATAATATTAATGATTACTGCTATGAAGAAAAAGGAAAGAAGTTAATGGGATAGACAGTGAATAACTAGGGTTGCTATTTTAGATAGGGTTGTCAGGGAAAGCCTCACTGAGGAGGGAACATTTAGCAGGATCTGAGGTAAGAGGGATCATTCATTCATCCAACAAACACTTCTGGAGGTCTACCATGCACCAAGCACTGACATAACACACTGATAACTCAGTCACTATGCTGAACAAGCTCTTAGTCTAGTAGGGAATATGGATGAGTAAGCAAATCCAGGAGTGCAATATGGTACATACAGTAGGAGAAATGTTTCAAAAATGTTATGAGAATCTAGACAAAAGACCAATTAATTCTACTTGAGGTAAGAATGGAAGTTCTAAGGAAGGGCTTCAGAAGAATGATGTTTGAACCTAACCTTTAAAGAATGAATAGGAGATTGCCAAGTAGACAGGGGTGGAAGAGGAGAAGGCATTCCAGGCAGCTGGAGCAGTATGATCAAAGACCCAGGGTTGTAAAAAGTATAATTTTGATGTATATTTCATTCTTCATGAAGTGCTTGTTAGAAGAATGAATATGGCAGATTAGGTGTGATGAAAATATCCCTTTCTTAGCTAAGTTGAGAGAGAGAGTGAGAGAGAGAATCTCCTTCTTCCCCCACCCCACCATTCCCACAGTTTCTTTTCATACACACATACACACACACACACATTCACACACTTAATCCATTTAAGTTGCTGTAACAAAAATACCATACACTAGGTGGTTTGAACAGCAAGTATTTATTTCTCACAGTTCTGGAGGCTGGGAGCCCTAGATCAAGCCACTGGTAGATTTGGTGTCTGGTGAGGGCCTGCTTCTTGATTCATAGACACTGTGTTCTTGCTGTATCCTCACATGGTGGAAGGGGTGAGAGAGTTCCCCAGGGTCTCTTTTATAAGGGCACTAATGCCGTTCATGAGGGCTCTGCTAAATCATCTGCTAAAGGCCCCACCTCCTAATACCATCACCTCGGAGGTTAGGATTTCTTTTTTTTTAAGACCTTTATTAACAGGTGCTTGCAGTTTCTTGACTTTTTTGAAAAAATGAAGTTGTAAACTTTTATTATGAATTAAAAATGGAGTTCTTAAAAATCTCAACTTGACCAGATATGAAACAGTTTAAAAACCTTTAAAGGCGTATTGAGAAAAACCAGGCTTTTTTAAAAAACACGTTTGTTATTACCAAAAAAGACGTCTTTAGGTAAAAATAATAAAAACCCCACGCTGCATAGATAATGCAGATAGTTCTATTTATCTGGTCAATGGGCAGAAAGCAAGCACTTAAGGTCTTCAGCTCCAATCTTTCGTTCATTTCTTATTGCTGGAATTCCATATTCCTTTCTTCTTGTTGGATGACTAAACCGGACGATGGTAGAGATGGTAAGCCAGCATTTACTCAGCCCCGCCCTGCTCAGCCTCGGGAGGGACGAATTCTCGGCTGGTGGACCGGCCGCTTTTGTCTCTTTGCCATCTTGTGGTTTAAGGTTTTCTGGGCGTCTGCGTCGGTAATTGAAGTTGCGGGGTACCAACGTTGAGGCGGCTGCTGACCTTGGGTCTCATCTCCTTGATTCTCTTTATCCTCTTCATTGCCGCCCTCTCTGGGCTGTCTTTGGCGAGGAGGGCCCCTGCGGAACCGTGGTCCATAACCCCGATACATATTCTGTCTTACTGGTGGTCTGCCTTGTTCTCCTCCACCCTGGTTGTCAGCACCCTCCATCACTCCTCCCTGCACAGGAGGGTTGGAACACTGTGGTCGACGCCCATAGGGTCTCCGCATGTAGTAAGGTGGGAGTCTTCGCCTTCGGTAGGGCCGGTGTTGCTGGCCTGGCCTTCAAGAGCACGCTCCGATCCCTCATTCTCTTCCCCACTCTCACTGTTCTGACAATTCTGCTGGTAATTGTGTGGAGGAGCCCTGTGACGTTTGCTGCCTCCGCACCCTTTTCTCCTTCAACACCATCAAACTCCACAGTGTCTCCATCCCTACACTGCGAAGGTACTTCCCGGGGTGATTCTTCTTTATGGCAGTCTGGTGTACAAATACATCTCCCTTGGTGTCATTCCTGTTGATGAAACCACATCCGTTTCTTACATTGAACCGTTTTAAGGTCCCCAAAACCTTCCTTGCGATGATTTTCTTGTCCCCGCTGGCAGGCGTCGCTCCCTGGGCCACTGGCTGTGGTGCCGGCTTGGTGTGGGCGCAGCGCTGAGGGTGAGGGTGGGGGCGTCAGGGTAGGTGGGGCCCTGGGCAGCTGCTGGGTCTGGGCCTCACGGTTGTGGTGATGGTGACTGGGGCCAGCTGCGGGGCGGTGGGGCTGCTCAGGGCTCTCTGGGGTCCGCTATCTGCTCCTGCTACCGATGGAACTCAGGGGTTAGGATTTCAACATACGAATTTTGAGGGAACACAATCAGTCCGTAACACAGACACACACATTCCATATTTTGTAACTCACTGGCTAGATCCCCCATTCTCTATAAATGGTGTGTGTGGTGGGGGAAGACTTCATAAGCTCCAAACTGAGGAAACTCTATAAATAGATGGAAAGACAATATCACTTTCATGCTTCCTCTGAGGAAATAGTCTCCAAAGCAGGTAATTCACCCCTCAAAACAAGAGGAACAGAGAAAAACAGAAAATTGAGATGTCAAGAATGCATCATTCCAAAGTCACAAGACTTTGCCTGTTCGCAAAGCTGGAAAGTATGCGTTTGTGAGACTCCCTACGCTGCCTATGTAATGGCTCCCAAGTGCATACCAGAGGTGCTACAAAATGGGATGTGGGGAAATCCATGAGCAAGTCTTCAGAGAGCATCTCCTGGTTGCACCATCCCTTGCTAGTTGCTATTTGTAATAAGCAGTGTGATAAAATTATTTCATGATCTGCGTAAACATTTCAAAGCCAAGAGGATCAAATATCTTAAAGGATAGAGGTGGATCTCAGTCAGCTATAATCAGGTAACTAAAAATAGGGTGAGAATTAATTTATGTTAAATTCTATTTGAAGTGCAGTAGTGGGGATTATCATTTAAAAGTGCTGTCAATCTTTTTTGTAAAATGAAGAGTTTTTAGAATGTGAGCGTATATTTTTTTAAGTTATCTTTATGCTTTAGAAATCTGGGTTCTAAGGGTGTAGGTCTTAGAAATAAGGACTGAAACCTCAGTAACATTCTTATCCACATTTCATACCCAAAGTCTTATTAAATGTTGCCAACTGAAAGAACAACCAACAGATTTCAAGATCCATCATTTGAAACTGAAAGAACCCTTTGAATTAACGGAGCTAGCAGTTTTCAAAGTCTTTTAGGGTAGTGGGGCACAAAATCCTTTCTTCAAAAAGAGGCCTGATGTGGAATTTTGATACATAAAACAGATAAAAACAGAACTATTCTGAAGCAGCAGGGAAAGCCTTCTCACCCAACCCAAGGCACCTCTCTGAAATTCCTCTTACAGATAAGGAAAACTGAAATCCAGGGAGAGAAATGTCTTACTCATTCATTCGCAAATTTACTCCTTTGTCAAATGCTTATTCCATGACTGCTGTGTGTCTGGCACCGTGTACTATATGCTGGGGATACAAAAGGAAACAAGAGATGGGATCCAGAGCACAAGTGGTCTTAGCTAAGAGCTAAGACCTTCTTATATTGTAACGTAAGAGAAGGCAGAAAATATGGCTGAAGAGGCAGTAGGGTATTGTGAGAGGGAGAAAAGTTTGCTTTATATGGCTTCCATTTTCTCAATCAAGTATCAGGCAAGGTCATCAGCTGAAACTGAGGGGGTAAAGATGTGTGGAAGGTTTAAGGAAATGGAAAATAGGATGTAATCTTCTCAGGGAATAGAAAAGTCAGCCTACTAAAAACACATTCCACAATTGCCAGGCAGAGGTACAAATCAAATGTAAAACTCTTAACTCTTTAACTGAGCTTGAGCAAATGCCAGCAAAAGAAGATCAGAAAGGAGAAACTGCTGACAACCAGCTTTATGCCAGCCTCATACTTGGGTCACAGGTAGCCCTATTTTCCTCCTGCAGGCACCACTCAGTAAAAGCCCAGTGCAGGGGACATCCATCTTTTAGGTCTTAATACCTAACTTACATGTAGCAGGGCTATTATCTCAAATAAATAGTCATGAATAAGTTTATCAGATGCCTTATTTTTACTCTCCCATAACTCTTAGCCTAGTATAGTATATAAAGATTACTGCTGTGGGATCCATTAGTTCTGGGTTTAAATTTTAATTTTGATGCTGGATAGCTATGAAAAATTTACTTTTCCTCTCTAGATTTTAATTTCTTTTTCTGTAAAATGGGAGAGAAGGAGAGGAAGTTTAGATTAGATGTATGCTGACCAATTTGTCCCTGTTTGCCCAGGACTTTTACGATTTTAAAACTGAAAGTTCCACATTATGGGGACCTCCTCAGTACCAGGCAAACTGGATGGCTGGTCATCTTAACTAGATCAGCCTTTTCCAAAGTGCTATTAGATACTATAGGTGTTTTGTAGAAAAAGGGTTTCAGCATGAAAGAAACCTGGAAAAACTCTGCCTAAACAGGTCTCTTTTCTGAAGAACTTTGAACATTGTGAATCTCAGTGAGAGAGCTTAGTATGCAGCATTTTCCAGTCTTATTCAACCATAGAACTTCTTTCCCCCAGAGTATCTTGGAAGATTAGCGTTCTATGGAATATACATTGAGAAGCACTGAATTTGATAGTTGGTAAGATTGCTTGTAGTTGATAAATCAGTGTTTATGATCTGGGGGTAGCAAAGTATATGGACTTCCACAGGAACTAATATGGGCAATTTGAAGACTGGCCAGTCCTTTGGAATGTATTTGGGAAGATTCTTTTAGTTCACAGATTCTGTAGATTGACCACATATTTCTTTTGAATCATAGGATTCAGGGTATCTAAAGTTTGATTCTATCACAATATGGGGAAAAAATACACCAACATACTAAGTCTGAGTGGTAGGATTATTATGATTTTTATTTTTTTGTATACTTTTTTATATTTTTCAAATTCTCTAACAGGAAAATGCATGACATTAATATCCACCCAAAGAACTTATTTTTTAAAAAATTTGATTCTGCAAACGCAGACATTTATTTTAGAGCCCCAATAAGGTCTCTAGAACTAACCTCTGGCTTGATTTGTGTGATATCTATTGAGAGGCAATAGAGCATAGTGGTTAAGAACGGAGGCTTTGGAGTCAGATCTGGGTATGAATCCCAGCTAGGATTCAGAAAAATTAGCCTCTCAAAATCTCAATTTCTTCATCTATAAAATGGAGGATTTAGTACTATCTACCTCATAAGGTTGTTTTGAAGCTTAAAAAGACAATACTTAGTACAATGCCTGGCACATAGTAAGTACTCAATAAATAATAGGTAGCATTTCCATTCTTTTTTTTTAAGACAGAGTCTCACTCTGTCACCCTGAGTAAACAGCAATTGCATCATCGTAGTTCACTGCAACCTCCAACTCCTGGGCTCGAGCAATCCTCCTGCCTTAGACTTCTGAGTAGCTGGGACTACAGGCACATGTCACCATGCCTGGCTAATTTTTCTATTTTTTGTAAAGACGGGGTCTCGTTGTTGCTCAGGCTGGTCTCGAACTCCTGGCCTCAAGTGATCCTCCTGCTTCAGCCTCCCAGAGTGCTATGATTACAGGTGTGAGCCACTGCGCCTGGCCTAGCATTTTCATTCTTATTGTTGTTATTATCATTGTTCTTCCAGAGGAGTGGAAAGATTGCGGCCTGAGAATCAGAAGACTTGGTATTTAGTCCTGGCTTTAGCACTGCTGAGCTGTGTGACTTTGGGCCAGACATTTACCTTCTCTGTGACTTGGTAAAATGATGTGATATGGAAGGGAAAGTGTTGGTTTTATAGTCAGAAGACTAGAGTACTAGCTTTGCCACTAACTGGCTGTATGATTGTAGGCAAATCACTGCCTCTTTTATGCCTCAGTTTCCCCATTTATAAAATGGAGAATGGAAAAGTGATTGGATAATTTCTAAGGTTCCTTCTAGCTCTAACAGTCTAAGAGCAAAGGGTGTTGACTAGCTACCTCCACCACTGTTTGCATCAGTCAGTCTGTATCAAGCAGTCACTGTGTGCATATTCATTCATTTGATAACCATATATTAAGAATTAAATAAACACTGACACCCTTTATAAATAAAGATGATATCTTATCATCTGTAATACTTGTTTTAAACATTCTTCGGTGTTCCCAGAGACTGAAGTGTGTGCTTACCAACTTTTTCACTATTATAAGCAATGCTGAATCCCAGGTGCCCACTCTCCGTATCACTCCTTTATCAGATATAGGAAACCTTACTCCCAACCCTCACACTCACTCTTTTTATCACCTGTGCCCCCTAAGCCTTGTGCCCTGGATGGGCCTCTGTTTTACCACCCATACAGTGAATAGAGATAGAGCCAAAGGTCTCTAAGGACCTTTCCAGATCATTGGCCCTAGGAAACGGCCTTTGCTGGATGTAATCATTTATTACCAAAGAACAAACCAAAATCAATCATCAGTGGTGACAGAAATGGAATCTTCACTTCCTGATTCATCTCAGAACACTCTCCGATCTCTGTAGACACTAAAGCCAGGCCAGAGGTTGTACAGCCTGCTTCCTACCATAAGCATGGCTGATCTTACCTGGGCCCATATGATGAGGCCTTTTCTGGAGCCAAAAAGGCCCCTTTACTCCTCGGATTCCTCCCTAACCTGGCTACAGATAACCTGAAATCACACCATTCAAATGATTCCTTTGGGGTGAGACATTGTCCCCAGAAAAATAAAAATACGTTTCAGGGTAAGCCACTGGCACTACCTCCTACCCTTATTTAACAGGAGAAAACAGAGAGCATGCTTGAGAGCTCTGAGATTACTGAGCAGTGAGGAGGGTTAGATTAGGTAGCTATGATATTCTGTGGAAAGTCCCCAGCTGGGAGTCAGAACACCTAGATTATCTCTGCCCCATAATCACTCTGAGATGCTTGACAAATCACTCCCCAGGACCTACTTCCTCATTAGTGAAATATGAGTAATACTTGCTTTGCCCAATTTCTCTGGAGTTTAAGGAGAATCAAAGGAGAGAAATTCAAGTAATTTGTCAATTAAGTGCCCCTAAGCACCTGTGGGATTCTTTTGCCAGAAGCCCCAAATCTCATTGCCTGGGACTTGACTCTAACAGTTCTTTCAGCAGCATGGTCTGAGAGTTCTGCAAATGCAGTCTCTAGTCAGAGATGAGTTTGGAAAGTAGAAACTCTCTGGGAACGAAGCAGGAAAATTAAGGAAACCACCTTTATTTCCCTTAATTGAAAATTAGGCCTGAAGCTTTGGGGACTGTGCTTACTTGAAGCCACAGATGGCATTTCTTTTTTCTTTTCTTTTCTTTTTTTTCTTTCTTTCTCTCTCTTTCTTTCTTTCTTTTCTTAATAAGGGGAAATTTTTCTTGCACCCTCCTCAGGAGACTGCATCTGCAAATCACTGCAATCGGTTTCTGCAAAACCTCCCTACTGTCTCTAGTCTTCTCCCTGTTGAAAACTCTTGTTGGGGGAGGGGGAACCCCTGGAGATTAAGGGCTCAACAATAAATATTCATCTTCTTGGGAGGGAAAGGTGATTTAGCATGCACGTTGTTTTCTAGCTGCTCATAGAAACTTTAAGAAGGCAAAGAGCTGAAGGAAGTTAATCTCCACTCCCAATTCAAATTCCTTTTTCAATCTAGTAAATCCATTGTCTTCAACTACATCACCAAATGAAGCTTGTGAGCAGTGCTATTTCTTATTGGGGTTGTGTCAACAATAGTAGTTTGTATTGATTCTACCGCTCTCCCTGAGGGAACATCCTCTATTTCACAGACCTTAAATTGTTTCTTTCTTTCTGCCCATCTTCCTTTAAAGCAATGTTCACTCAAATTAATACTCGAAACCGAGGAAAGTAGGGGTATCTGGCAATTATTGTTCCCCTTTACTTGGACTGGAGCCAGGCCTCCGAGTAAGATTTCAATTGTCATTGTTAGCAATAGCTCTCCAAGAGGACTTACTGAGAATAGATGGCATCATCAAGTGTTCACTGGATGCTCTGGATTGTAAAATTGCCCTCTACAGTGTACATCCTTTTGCTATTTATAAGGAATTTTCATATTAATTACCTCATTGGATTCTCATAACAGCTTCACAAGTCAGGACAGGAATTCTGATTTTCATTTTACAAATGAAGAAATCAATTGAGGTGAAGCCAAGTTAAGTGACTAACTCAAGGTCACAAATAGCCAGTAGGTAAGACAGTCAGGACTCAATCTGTCATACTTTCCAGTCTACCTTGCTGTCAGCAAATTGGTGAGCCAGGGTAGATGCTATAGAGGCCCATTGAACTAGGAGCCAAGATTTCTGGGTTCTAGTCCCAATTTGATTACCCAATTTGTCTGTGATTTTGAAAAGTCACTTCTTATCCCTAGGGCTCAGGCTCTTTGTCCTGTAAAATGAGAGTAGTAGCTGAGATAGTGTCACACAAACATGAGTTCAAATCCAGGCTTGGTCACTTACCAGTTGTGTGGCCTTTGACAAATTACTTAACCTCTCTGAATCTATTTTCTTATCTGTGAAATAATATAATAGTACCATTTTGTAGGTTTGTGGTAAGGATTCATTGAGATACTGCATATAAAGCTCTTAACAAGGTGCCTCGGTTAGAGTAAGCCCTCAATAAATGTTATCTGCTATTATTATAATTATTACTGTTGTTAGTACACTAGAGCTGACTTACGAGGGCACATTCACATCTGAAATTTTCTAAGTCCAATATGTGGTATACCTGTACAAACAGAAACTTAGAAGAATTAAAAATATTGATCAGTATAAGACATTATTACTATTGCCAAGGAATTTGCAGATTTTTACAAAATACCAAGACCTCTGCTTTCCAGAGGTGGAACTCAGTAGATCTGAGCAGCTGTGTGACCCTAATCAATTAATTGCTATCAAGTACCTACAGGCCCCACGTTGAGTGCAGTAGTCAGTTCATTGCTATTTTCCTGGGACCAACTGGATTCTGACAAAGACTCTATCCTTGCCAAACTTTAGTTAGGCTCCTCTGAGCCTTATTTTCAACTTAGCCTTGTCTTTGGCCCTATCTTCTGCCTGTCTAGTCCAGTTGTAGCAAGAATCCTGCTAGATTAGCTTAGAGAGAATCTCCCACCCTTGATATCTCATCACCCTGGCCTGCCTTCAGCAAGAATCCTGTTAAGTCGGGTTTAGCAATAACTCCCCTTACCCTTGTTATCTCCTTTTAGTAATGTTCATCCACTGACTTCTTCATTCTGCTTGTTGGCCATAAATCTCCACTTTCACCTGCTGCATTTGGAGTTGAGCCTGATCTCTCTCCCATATTGGTATAGTTTAGACACCTATCATGATAGTCGTAAATAAAATTTTCCTTACCATTTTAATAGTCAGAATAATTTTTTCTTTAACATTTCTGGCTATCTCCACTGTGTTCATATTCTGTACTATACCATGTAGCACTTGATCAAACCCTGTCTTGTATTCTCAATTGCCTCTTGCATGTCAGTCCAAAGCCATTGCCTTGTACAGTGTTCAACCCATATTAGAATCCTGCACTCAGGAAACTCACATCATTAGCAGAGATGCCAGTGGAAGGCCCTTCATTGAGTCTTGAGGAGAGGTAGAAAGGGGCAGCGAGTGGGCCAGGCGTGGTGGCTCTCGCCTGTAATCCTAGCACTCTGGGAGGCTGAGGCAGGAGGATTGCTTGAGCTCAGGAGTTCAAGACCAGCTTGAGCAAGAGTGAGACCCCGTCTCTAGTAAAGGAAAAAAAATAGCTGGGCATGGTGGCATGCCCCTGTAATCTCAGCTATTTGGGAGGCTGAAGCAAGAGGATCATTTGAGCCCAGGAGTTTGAGGTTGCTGTGAGCCATGATGATACCACTGCACTCTACCCAAGAGGGACAGAGTGAGACTCTGTCTCAAAAAAATAAAAAAGAAAAGAAAAAAAAAGAAAGAAAGAAGGGGCAGGGAATGAAAGAAGTAGGCTTCATTCTTAAGCACCCCAGTAAAATAGGCATCTAATGATTCAACCAGTTTGGCTAAGTGCTGCTCCTTACATTTGGAAAGAGAGAGATATAAAGGAGGAAGGTATCTTAGCATAAAATGCTCCAGGCCAGGATCTATTAATATGAACAGCTTGGAGGCCTACCCAAGCCTCTTTCTGTTTTCTTCTGGGTGGGGTGGGAGATTGCAGTGGGGTATCTGGTTGGGAAGGGAGGGAGGGAATCACTAAACTGTTCAGTTTAAATTCAGGGACAGACACAGTTGGAAATAAGCCTACGTTGCTGGTACTTCTGCTAGGAGTAGGCCTCTGATCAGCTAAATTCTGGCCTCTGGCTAAATCAGTAGACTTTCACATTCTACAATAAGACTAAGAGAATGAGAAGAGTGTGTCCTTAAGACTGTCTAGTACTATCCTTGAAGCAAGGGATTGTTACAAAAAATACAAAATAGTTTTCCATCTTTGTGGGCAGGAAGTAAACTGGACTGAAAGTTAGGAAAAATTGAGATCCAGCTCTAGCTCTGCCTCTCACACATATGACTCTTTCCTCCCTGGGCCTCAGTTTCCTGATCTGTAAAAGAAGGCAGGGGGTATCTCTTCTGTCCAGCCTGCCTAGTCCCTGTGGCCAATTCCATCATAGTCCATACATAGGATCTTCTGGAGAGACAGTAGGAATCCTGGGGGCCATTCCAAGATTCAGAGCTCTGGGGTTTGGTTCTATCCTCCAAGTTCTCTCCCTTCAATTATTAGCAATCTGCTTCACTCATCTCCTCAAATTCTTTTCTGGAACAAGGCAGACTCTGTGTACGAATGAGTGAAACAAGTCATTTCTTCTCAGGCACACCACCTCTCCATCTCCATAAGTGAGAGGCAGAACAGTTGGTTCATAGGATCAGCAAGGCTGAATTACCACACTGAGATTTTAAGCCTGCAGGAAGGAGGCTTTAGGATGACAACATCCTAGCCCTGGGAAGCCAGAGGTTAGGACAAAAAAGGTCTCATCTTATAGACATGGCAGCAAGGTCTATGTGAGGTGAGAGTAAAGTGTTGAAGGGATGAATTTAAGGAGCCGGGAAAGGGAGAAAGAACTGAGGCCTTGAAGATGAGTGTGGAATGTCATGGGGGCCAAGTCCAGGATACGAGGAAAGAGCAAAAGATCTAGGGTTCAGGTGACCACAGGCAAGTCAGTGACCTTTCCTGGGTTTGATTCCTATCTGTAAAGTTGAGATTCTTAATGCCTGCTCTGCTTGTCTCTTGGAGGAGGAAGTTTATTTTGAGGAGCAAAGTAAATAATATATATATCAAAGAGCTTCATAAACTATAAAACTATATAAAAATGAAAGTTTTAAAAAACCACCGATAGTGGTAGTACTAGTGAGAGGATGGGGCCATGGAATAACAAGAGACAGCTGGAGTATAATGGCGTGAGCACACCAAGGGGGAGCTGCCAGGTAAAATATGGCATGCCCAGTTAAATTTAAATTTCAGACAAACAATGAATAATTCTGTAGTATGTTCCAAATATTACATAGGACATAAGTATACTAAAACAAATGTGTGATTTATCTGAAATTAAAATTTAATTGAGCAGCTATCTGTATTCTTATTTGTTAAATCTGGTGACCCTATACCAAGTCCTACATCTTTCACTTACTTTGGACATCTTACTTCATTCCACCCAGCCTCAGCTAATCCTACCAACCTCCCATGCTGATTGTAAGGATCAGAGGAGGTGATGGATGTGAAAGTAAAGCATTACATAAATGAAAGGCGTTCTTTTATTTCACTCTAATACACTTTCTGCTTTTCTCTTATCAAGAAAATTCAAGCTAGAATCAAATATTTTATCTGGCACTTAAATCACTCAGTGTATACAGTAGGAAAAATGAAAGATTACTGTGGTAGGCTGAGTAATGCCCCTCCCATATATATGTCCATGTCCTAACCCTTGAGACCTGGTAATATGTCACCTTACAAGGAAAAGGAACTTGCAGATGTGATTAAACATCTTGCGGTGGGGCCGGGCGCGGTGGCTCACGCCTGTAATCCTAGCACTCTGGGAGGCCGAGGTGGGTGGATCGTCCTGAGCTCAGGAGTTCGAGACCAGCCTGAGCAAGAGCGAGACCCCGTCTCTACCAAAAAAATAGAAAGAAATTAATTGGACAGCTAAATATATATATAGAAAAAATTAGCCGGGCATGGTGGCGCATGCCTG
>RJWJ010013776.1:0-39249 GCA_004363605.1 Indri indri | reverse complement strand
TTGCAATTATGCTGCTCTAAACTTTGAGTACACAACCTCTACGGAAACTAGTGTGGAGATACTGCAAAGAACTAAAAGTAGAATTGCTATTTGATCTTGCAATCCCACTACTAGGTATTTAACCAAAGGAAAAAAAGACATTCCATTTTAAAAACCCTGGCAAACTCCCTGGTACATGCTATTGTATGAATGCTGTAGAGTCTGATGGCCAAGCCCCTGACTTGGGGAGTCCACCAGTCCCAAGTTCAGCTGGCTGCATCCCTTATTAGGGAGGGGCCACATTATTCAGTCCTCTCCATGCTTCAGCTTCCCTGAATGTCAAACTGGAATAATGATAGCACCTGCCCCTAAGGTTGTCGTGAGGATTAAATGATTAGTACATGTAGAGTGGTCAGCATCCTGCCTGGCACGTCATAAACATTCAATACACTTTATCTATAATATTGTTATTGTTGTTGTTATTTTTATTATTATCGCATGTGGCTTTACCAAGATAATGTGGTGGCAAACTAAGTTCGTGTACGTCTGGAATTTCTCAAGGATTTCTGCATATCCACCTTTTCCATACCTAGTGTACACCCCGGGAACAGTTACGGTTCTATATTATGCATGCTTTTTGATCTGTTTGAAGAGGCTCTTCAAGGAGATCCTTGAGGTTGTCCACACGATTTGTGTTAAGCACTTAGCAGAGTATAACCACAGAAACCTTGGCATCTGCCACTCAAAATGTCTAAGAAGACATGCCTACTCAGCTTTTAAAAGTGAGGGAATAGTCTTAGACTTCCATCCAAAGAGACACTAGGAAAACATCTTAAGGTGTAGATATACTTGGTTTCTTCTCTGTTCTTTGATAATCTTTATTCCTTGCCACCATGAACTCTTGTGAAACCAATTGGTGTTACAAATGACAGCAGCTAACTTCTATATTTCCTCCCATACAAAGTCGACATATAGCTTTTTTTTCAGTGCCTTATTGATTGAGACATCTAGAAGAGTAATTAATTTGTTGTTGTCTATAACAGCATTTTAATTCTGGAGAAATACCTCTCCATCCCCTTAAAGATTTACGTGTCACTTCTCCATCAGAGTACTGGCTGTGAACTCCTTGTCTTGGCTGTATGGTGGTGATCTAAGAACACAGATTCATCAATAACTAGATTGCAAGGACAAGAATAGGGTGGATTAAAGCAAGGCAAAGCAGGAGCAATCTGCAAACTAAAACCAATCTGTGCTGGCACATACGGTAATACTGTTGAAATAACTGTCATTTTAGTTAAGAACAGTAAATCTCCCCTAGTTTAAGTGACAGGTGGTTGGTAAAAACAAAAAAAGAAAGAAAGAAAAAATAAAAGGAAACTTGCACAGTTTTGAGGGGAGAGAGTTGGCCAAATTCTAAAACTCATAACAACTGAACCACTAACAGATAAACTTTCTAAAATATCAACCTAACCAGGTGAGATGTCACCACATAATCTGAGATCTCAGGGTTTCTTGGCTCAGGATATCAGCTTTCAGTTTAGTCCTTCTAGTATTCCAGATAAGTGCGCAGTCTTATAACTGGAACAGAAGACTCGAGAACTATATCTGTGGTATGTGTACTATCGTGTAGGAGTATTGTTCAGAAAAAGGCCACACATTTCACAGGTCCACATATTAAAGGCATGGCTGTCAAAGTGGCAGGGTAATTTTCTTGACTCCTGGAAAACACTGAAGTCTCTGCCATTTTTATAAAGCTACATTCCAGTGATCACATCTTTTAAACACTGACTATACTAATATATTTAATTAACTTGTTTTGAGTTATTGAACTGCATTAAAATTTAATAACCTAGAGGACACAGAAGTGACTCCTTTCATTGAATTCTAAATGTATTCTAAGGGATCAAAATATGCCACCCCTAGATATGCCAGTTTGGCATATAGATTATTTTGGGTTAAAGGCACTAGAAAAACAGTAGATACATGAACGACACTCTGACCTTCCTTTTTCTTTCTGAAAGCAGGAGATAAAATTCCCATGTGAAAGGTGCTTTCCCTGGAATAGGAGGAAGAAAGACATTCTTATCACCAGAGGTGGGGAGTTGAGGCCAAGAGAAATCTGTACAAACAAATCCAAACTAACCTTTATCTTTCTAGTCACTTTTCTACAATTAACTGCCCTAGTTCAAATCCCTTTGTCTTACCATGTTTTCACAATTTACTATTCTTTGTCCAACATAGTGTATAAGATTTCAGCCCTAACTATCTCTTTGGGTCTTCATTTTTCTCATAGAGGCTCCCACGTACATGTAAAAATTACTAAGTAAAATTTGTACGTTTTTCTCCTGTTAATCTGTCATATGTCACTTTAATTCTTAGGCCCAGCTGGAGGCCCTGAGAGTGTAGAGGAGAAATCCCACCTCCCCTACATCACCATAAATCCCTTTCCTAGTCCTTCCTTCCTCAATCCCATCCTTAATTGAAACTGTATTTTTGGTACTGCACACAGGCACTACCGAGTGCTGGCTTGTCCCTCAAGGTGGCAGTTTTCTGACTTTTCTAATTTTCTTCAGTACCCCCAACTTCTCATCCCATCATTGTCAAAGGGCCTGTGGTAGCTATCTCTTTTCTAATCTTACCCCTCTGCTTTCTATAGGCTGCCTTTTTTTCCTCTCATCTTCACTTTTCTTCCTTATTGCATTCACCTCCTCCTTCTCCCCACCTCACAACTCTGCTCCCTCCTGCCAACAACATTTATTAACAATCTGGGAATTTTTTTTTTCTTTATAGTCAGTACCAGTATAATGACCAATAACATCATCTTGTTTTTTTTCCAATGTTTGGCTTATCAATTATTTTCAGCACAAAGGCTGATCGATAGCTTTAAATGATAATGATTTTTTAAAATCCTCAGTATTTGGATGTTATTTGCCAAAAATTAGCATCATACGTAGCCAAAAGAAATAATATTAAATTATATTATGAACAATTTCTGAATTAACTGTAATACTGTGGACAGCAGTACTAGGTTTCCATATGACAAAGAATATCCTTCTCTTTTGAGTTTCCTAATACAAAATCTAAGCTATTTCTTTTCTCATCGCCTTTTCCTCTCTCTCTCTCTCTCTCTCTCTCTCTCTCTCTCTCTCTGTGTCTCTCTGTTTCTCTCTCTCTCCCCAACACACACACACGCACGCGCGCGCACACACACACACACACACACACACACGCAGAGATGTACTTGGAGAAGGATAGATTAGAGAGAAAAAGTAATACTGGAAAATATCTATTACAAAGCAAAGGAGAGATGAAGCAGATACATTATTCAGTTATGAATTATTTGGCAAAAAAAAATCTCTCAGGAAGATGACAATTAATTCTGAGACCTCTCCCCACGCACTTGTGCATAAATGCAGGCTGCTACATTGCTTGAGCTCAAAATTTGCCTCCATCTGCTTTCCCATGAATTTATTTTCTGTCCAGTTGGTTTTTACAGAGTCTTACTGTTTTGAAATTCATTTTCTTTATTTTCGTGATTCTCTGGAGACTGGTATTATAATGTTTGGTTCTATAATTAAGATATCGTATACATATATGCCTGTGGACTGGGTGCGATGCGTTCTTTAAAGAATCCGGCTGGCCTTGAAAGCAGTTACAGTGTGATTCTCTAGATATATTTTTTAAATATTCAGAGATATCTCACCTAATTTGAAAGGCCATTGGGAGAAAAGACAAACAGAAAGAGTTTGTACTATAAAGTAACATGTAGATTCTTAGTAAAAGCAAAACAAAACACCAGATGGTATAGTCAGTGCTAGATGGATCTTTGCTCAGCAATGTCTGCTTATGTAAAACCATCATCATTGATAGTACACAGTTGGTCAAGAATCCTTACAAGAATAAATATCTCAGCCACTCTAGAAGCATAGTTGCTGGGAGAAGAACATGATAACCAAGAGAAAACTCTAAAAGAAGAAATTTTTGATCCCCTAAATGTTAAAATCTGATCCTACTGATTATTTAATACCATTTTTTTACAACTATATTTACTACATATAATCTCTATTTAAATAAGTTTGGTCAAATAAATTAGACTTTAACAATTACTGTTTGGGGGAGACAGGAAAATAATTATTTTCAATTAAGTTCTTCATGTATATTTTTCACTTTTCCTATACTTTGTTTTATAGTCAATGCTTTCCAAACTTGGCAACAGTCTCAGCTGGGGAGGTCTTAAAAATACATATTACCTATATATATCCTAACCCTACTAACTCTGAATCTTCAGGTGGGACTTGGAAATGTTTAGCTGTTTCCGGAAAGAATTCTTGTGAACCACCCAAATGCCATTCCTAGATGTTTAAGAAGTAATGAGTGGCCACTGAAGGAGAAGTGCTGAAACGCTAGGAAGGAAAATCAGAATGGCTTCTCCGTCCATATAGCGCCTCCCTGCAACACACACGCATGCAACACACATGAATGCATGTCATGGTTGTGTGTGCCTGAGGGGACGGGAATTGAGCTAAACTGGAATCCCCACGTCTCGTCAGCTCCAATTACAGAAATAGCTATGTATAAATATCCTGCCCTAAATGTGTTTGACCTGCCAAAGCTCGGTTTACTTTTCCAGTTGTAGTCCTCAAAGGGCACTGTGCTTGGGTGAGTTTGCTTTGCTTTCAGAATCCCTGGACTTTGGGCTATATTAGGGTCCTTCCGTCCCAAGGACATTTCCAGGGCGTGGCTCCTCCATCAGCATTTCAATCCGCTTCTATCTCCTTCCTGAGGACCATTAGAGAATCCTGGACTGAGACGCACACACTTTGCTCAGGAACACAGTCCCTGTTTGTTTGCAGACCTCCCTGGAAAGTGATCTCTATTAATTACACGCTGGCATGGACACAGGGAAGAGACGCAGCGTGTAGTGTATGTTCAGTCTTTCCTAACCAACTAAGTTACCTGGTTCTTTTTCCCAAGGAAGATTTAAAAAAACAAACAGATGGCTGTTTCATGACTTCAGTTTGACATTTTGATTTGGTGTAAACAGGAGAGAAAGGTGAACAGGAGAGTAATAAGCTTCAGTTAGCTTGGAGATCCTTCCGTCTTTGGTTTTCACTGGCCAAGGACATTGTCCAAAGGCCAGGGCTCCCACCTTCTGTATGTCTTTCCCTCCCAATCAGGTACTATTCCAACATTCACTGAGTTTTTGTCACCAGGGCCTTTGGCCAATCTACTGAGGAGGAGGGTTAGAACCTATATCACAAAAAATAAGATTTGGTTCCAAATCACTTCTGCTTTTCCATGCATGCAAGCATTTTAGTGGTATCTTATTTTAACACAGGTGATTGAGAAAGATAGCTATGAAGGATAGGTGATGAGGCATGCTTCCCAGCAAAGGGCTTCTCCAGGTCACACAGGCTGCTCTCTACAGCCAGTGGTTAGTCAGGAGGCAGGTGACCTCCAGCCAGGAGGTCAGCTGTGTGAGCACAAATCTACCAGGGCTGATCACAGTTTCCCTGCTGGTCACTTGAGGGAAATAGAACTTGTTCTCATTTGGCCCAGTTGAAAGTGGGTTTTTATCTGTGACTCTCAAGTCCAGCCATTTCACTTTGGATAGTTCTAATATCTGGTTTCATCTCTGATTTCTCATTTTAGACATATGGAAACATATTTAATTGACCATACATCAGTTTTAGGCCCTCTAAAAAGTAACTTTTGCCTTCAATATTTGTATATTCTACACACTGCCTTGCACCTTAATTTGTAAGTGCTGTGGAAGTAGCAGCCACTATGCTACAATTTATCAGGGGACCGTAGCTAAGACACAAGCTCTGGATTTTTCTCATGTCTGCCTATAACTGTAACCTGAGAGAATTTCTGTTCTTCTTAGTGGCTTAACTGACCAAAAAAAACCCCAAACAAATAGGTCTGTGATACATGAGGATTGTTCTAAATCAGAAGCTGAGAACCTGTGTCTAAATGTTTTTAAACTTTCAGCTGGAAAGGAAATATTTAATTGTATATATGATCTTTCACACATAAATAGAAACAAATCCACAGTTCTGATATTCTAAATTTACTTTAAAAAGTTAATTCTATCAAATTAGTATGTGTGTGTAGACACAGTATTACTCCGTTTCAAGGTGTGTGTTCTGTATATGAACTTGAATTCACAGTGTGGGTGTTTATCTCTCCTGGTTACCTGTGCAAAGGACTTCCCCATTTCTCAATCCATGTGTATGTGAGTAATTCAGCACTCCTTTCCATTCAGTTTGTCTACAATGGATAGGACGGATTCTATTCACCTCTCTAATGATCTCATGTGAAAGCACATGCAACACTTTCTCTTACTTGACTCACATCCTGGAAGTATTCCACACTTGTTAGCTACTGGCATGTCCTCCCACGGGATTTGTAATGCAGTAGGCCCAGCCATGGACAAGCATTTAATTGCAGACCAACCTTCTGTTTAATATAAACTGCATCTGCCAACAGCCTCTTGGCAGTCTAAGGAATGATTTTTCTAAAGGAAAATGAGAATTGCTCATCAAATGGCAGGAGGGAAAAGACCTTCTTGAAGCTTTCCCACTTAGACACCCTCAGGTCTTCTAGGCCAAGGCCATGCTTGGAAAATAACATCAGTGTTATTTGACTTCACAATTCAAAGAGACTTAAATGTTTCCCGGAAATTTAAATCAATCTGGTGGGGATTATTCAGACGTTTTTTTTCATACTAGCTCAGGCTTCGAAGACAGTAGGCTAAACAAATGACCTAAGGGACAAGAACTAACCAAATGTGGGCATGATTTGCCATGCAGTAACTTGGTCATAATTTCCTAGTCTGGAATTAGCATCATATCCTAAAAGGTTGTTGTATCGTAAAATATCTATTTCTAGATCATAAGGTTGTCAAGGTAGAAAAAAATACTGAAGTGCATGATGATGGATGTTGACCATGATTCCTTAATGACATTTGGCAAGTTGATTCTTACCTGCCCCCAGAATGTTTTAGGGGAGCTACCGAACCACAGCCCTGTTGAAGGCACCAGCCCAGGCCACTGTGTTTAGAGCTATTCGACCTCAGGATACAACCAGATCTGACTGGACCAGGGATGAACACCAATGCTGGCAGCCCAGGCTGGCCAGCACCTGTGATCTGGTTCTAAAGTGCACATTTCCCTCATGGTCTTTACACACCTGAAACCAAGATGGCATACAAGCCACATGGGCATTCGTGTGATTGTACTTATTCTCCCCCTACTAGGTCTTATTTAAATGATGGCACATTATATAATCAATGGCATATTTGAACCACAGTGGGAAATGAAGCCTATGGAATATGGGGAGTTCCTTGGGATAGTTAGGACCACAGTGGAGAGCAAGCCAAAGATATGACCGAGAAGAAGTTATGAATAAATAAAGAAAGCCAGTCAGTGCAGAAAGGAGAATGAAAAGCAGATGCAGAGAGACACTGGCCACATCTGCTGAGAGGAAACAGAGGGGATACCAGGTCTCCAGAGACTTTGGCCTTGAGGCTCCTCCAGTGGCTTTTTGAAACAAATAACCCACAGGAACATGGAGAAGGTAAAGTTAGCTAAATCTCATTTGCTTCTTAGCGAGATTCTGAGACTCATAGTCTCAAAAGACTTTTGGGACTTTTAGGGTCTAAGGGAATTATAAGTTCCTATGCCTACCTTAGCCTCTCATTACCAAAACTAATTACAAGTTGGTGGTTGTCAAGAGTATTTAGACTAATGACGAGAGCATAAAGTTGAAGTTCACACCTAGATTCAGTCCCAGCAAAGAAAAAAAAACCCAAATATTAATTTAGAGAACAGTTCCCTCTGCTGTGGTTGACCAAAGCAAAGATGGACGATGGACTTTTAGGTGATGTTAACACATAGGATGACAGAATCTTTTGGCCCAAACGAGCTCTGTGATTGATTGTTTCCTTCCTATGATTGAACTCTACAGCTAGCTCGATGAGGCAATTCAAGTTGAATCACACATTGATATTCACAAGTCTCTTTAGACAATGGCCTAAATTATCTTTCCCCAAGTACTCTATAACAGCACTATGTTTATTGCTTTAGAACATTTATAATTTGATTTTATCTTATAGGTCTACTTAGATATTTTCTCTCTCATTAAAAATCTCTCATAAAAATTAAAATATCTTATTCATCACTATACTTTTAGCATTAGATAGCACATAGTAGATACTTAATATATATTTGTTAGACATGGAAATAATAGAAAAGGTAAATGTAACTGGTCTATTGAATATGGTAGGCCTAGTAGGGAACAAGAAGAAGGCAATTTTATGGATTAATATATGTAAAGGTTTTTGAATACAGTAAATAACGTGTTGACTAACTAAACAATAACGGTTATTATTATTTCTCACTGTTGCCTACGCCGACTATCTTCTCAATTTGTCCTTCCCATGCCAGCTAAAACTTTGGACAAATTCCTTGGATTTTCTGTTAGACCTATTTCAGCAGATGTCCACGGCTGACTCTCTCATTGGGTGTATTTGTAGATTTTACAGAGACCTCATCTCATCGCTGGGCCTCTCTACCCCGCAGTGCCCTTCATTTACACAATGCTTCCTCCAAAGGATACTTACAACTTGCTGGTCATTCCTGGTTCCTGACCATGCCCTCCTTTGTTGGGGTCACTTCACCACACAGGCAAATTTCTTAGGTTCTCTCTTAATGTGACTCGACTTTACTCCCTTTCTCAGAATCGATGGAGAATATTAAACCGAGAGAGCAGGTTATTCCCATGGCAGCCACTTCTTCTGCCACCATGTAGGTTGCTACAGCTCTAGCCTCTCGCCTGGAGATTTCCCCAAGTTGGAGGTAGATGTAGTTACTATGTTCTCAAACTCCAAGGGATGGAGGTATGTCAAGCTCTGAACATGGTTCTCTTCATTTTCTCTTCAGCTGACTTGAGAGGAGGGGAAGAACCATTCTCCCCAACCCTGTGGGAGGGTGGACATCACAGCATAGCCTTTATCTTCCCACCACAGTCTTCTCCACTGATCTCTTCAACTTCTCTCATGTGCCTAAGAGATTGGTGATAGGCTAATGTTGGCAGAACTGATTTTATAATCTTTTAGCTTTTTCTGCACAGATGGTGTAACACCACACTCTATGACGAGGAAAGTGGGGAATGGGACTTGGCACTTATTTTTTATCATGATTGACCTTTGTATCATCTGAAGAGCTTGGAAACCAAGAGTTCTATTTTAACATCCTGTGACATAAATACAGGTAAAATGACAACTTTTACAAAGTCTTATGACATGGCAATATGCATTTATGCTGTTCCCAATTAATAAGAGATTATCAAAGTCTTATTTGATAAATTCTAAACTATTCTCTATTCTAAGTCTTATCCTAGAAGTGGCCATGATTTAAGAGGGCAAAAAGCTAAAGTATAGTAGAATTTGAGGATTTCTTTGCAACTGAAATTAGTAACAGTCAACCAGATTTCAAAGATGAGATTTTCACTTCTGGATTATAAATCACAGATGATGATAATCTGAAAAATCAAATTTAAACATCATGAAAAAGGCTGCTACAATTTATTGATAGTGGCTATTCAGACTATGTCATTCTTCACTTAGGACACTTGCCAAAATTTTTTCTAAAAGCTTGGATGCCTATTTACCTTTCTATTGAGAGAAAGAGAAAAAGTGCACAGATGGTGGGGGGAGAGAGAAAGAATGCTAACTTGGTAGTACTTTCTCTTTATAAATTAATAAATTGAAAATGTGGCTTTTTTCACTCAAATCTCTCCCTGGGTTTGATCAACACTGATCAAATTTAGCTATAAGTCAAGTTGATCCTGTATAAACTAAAGAATATAAAGAATTTTATGGTATGTCTGACTGAGACTTGGTATTGTTGGGTCTGAATTGGGTTTTGATTTATTTTGTCTAAACTACCTACAAGAAGGTTTGTGCACAGATCCTGGGGGGCAGGGTTGGTGAGAGAGAACAGCGGGAGGGATATATTCTGGAGCCTCACGCAGTCCTGTGACTGGTTTGTGAACACCCGCAGAAGGCAAGGCTGTAAGGGAATGCAGGGTTCTGCTGGTGCTTTGAGCAATGGGAAGCGGCCCCAAGCACAGGCAGCGCTCTTCTGAAGGCGTGGTGCTACTGGACAGAGTCAGGGCTCTGTGGATGCAGCAGTTGCCCAGGTGCGTTAGGACAGCACGAGCTGAAGCCCAGCTGGGAGGCAGCATGTACAGGTCCTGCTTTAAGACACCCATGGGGAAGCCCAGGAGTACCTTGGGGAGACTTCTCAAGCAGCCAAGGCCCTAAAGTTATGCAAGTGAAGGACGCAAGCCTGCAGAATTTGAGTAATAGTGCCAATGTGAATTTATTTGTGCCCGCAGGTTGCTGGACAAGGGGGCATTCCGGTTGTGTGAGGCTCTGGACCCACATCGTGGAGGACCCGACCCTAACAATGTGTCTGTCTGTCCACTACTTGGTGAGCCCCTGCTTAAAACATCTATTGCCTTTGATCTGATGTCAAAAGGTCAAGTGTGAAGAAAAATTGGATTATCCATCTTTTTTAACCTATTTTCCACTCTGGAAAATCCTAGCTAAATGTATTATCTGATAATTAATATTTGTACTTTAATAGAAGATTCAAAAGACAAGAACAAAGCCAAAAGACTCCTCAAAGAACTATAGCTATAAATCACAGACAGTATCTCAGCACCTCTCCTGACTGGCCAACATAAAAGCAGTTCCCTATTATGGAAGCCAGGAAGAAGGAAGAAAATTGGGCAGAAGTCCAGGGCTGTCTCTGGATTAAGCGAAATGGGCTTTAGTAAGTTCCCAGCATAGAGGTGCTAAATGCCACAAAACTACATCATGCATTGATACATCATCAAAGATAAACTGTTACCAAATGAATCAGAATTCTTAAGCCACTGAGGTAAAAGAGCAGTTTCTGAGCTAATACTCTGTCTAGGCAAGCTTTTGAGTTTTTTCTTGGATGGAGTCCACCCTCATCTGCCTGCTTTAGGTGGCAGACTACACAACTGTCGGCGGAGAGCGGCACATGGAAGGGAGATCCTGGAATGGGTCCATGTGCTGTGGGAAGAGTTTCCTTCTCTCAGTTTGATAGTATGAGTGGCAAGTTCTACGCAACAGAGAAATGTCTCACTGCTTCTTCTCCTTTGATGACCTGTTTCCCGGCATGGGGGTTAGGCCAGCAGATGGTCCTGGGCATTGGCTAATCATCAGTCTGATTGGAGAGCCTGCCCCAGTAGGCCTTTTAACTCTTCTGCTGCCAGGTTTCCAAAGATATTCTTCTTAAAAAAATATACGGCAGCTTTATTGAAGTATAATACACATATCAGATAGTTCACTCATTTGCAATTCAATGTTTCCTAGCATATTCGCAGAGTTGTGGAATCATTGCCACAATCAATTTTAGAACATGTTTATCATCCCAGAAAGAAACCAGTCACTCCCCATTTTTTCCGAGCACCTTCGGCGCCTAGCTACCACTAATCTACTTTCTGTCCTGTGAATTCCTATCCTGGACATTTCATAACATGGAATCGTACAATATGTGCTCTTCTGCGACTTGCTTCTTTCATCAGCATAAGGTTTTCAAGGTTCATCTGTGTAGTGGCACATATCAGTATTTCATTCTTTTTTATGGCTGAATAATTCCATTGTATAAATATACCACATTTTGTTTATTTATTCATCATTTGACAGACATTGGGGTTGTTTCCACTTTTTGGCTATTATGAATAATGTGACCATGAGCATTTGTGTATAAGCTTTAATGGGGACATACACTTTCACTTCTCTTGGCTGTATACCCAGGAGTGGAATTGCTAGGCGACATGGTAATATTGTGTTTAATCTTTTGAAGAATGGCCAGACTGTTTTCCAAAGCAGCTGCACCATTTACATTTCTACCAGCAGTGAATGAGAGTTATAATTTCTTCACGTCTTTTCCAACACTTGTTATTATCTGTTATTTTATGATAGCCATCCTAGTGGGTATGAAATGGTATCTCATTATGGTTTTTACTTGCATTTCCCTGATGGCTAATTATGTTAGCCATCCTTTCTTGAACGTATTGGTCATTTGTATATCATTGGAAAATGTCTATTCAGAACTTTCCAAAGATACTCTTAGGTTCATGAAAATACATATAAGGGGGTTGGACCTTGTGCCTGGCCATGACAGAGAAGCGTCATGCAACAGATGCCAGGGGAAGGATCCATGAGTTATCAGGGCCTATGGAAAGGCTGAAATCAGAGGAACAGAAGAAAGTGGTCCTGGATAAGACGCCGGAGCCTAGGGAATAGCTTCTAGAGTGCTGTGACAGTTGGTTTCATATATCAACTTGTCTAGGCTATAGTTCCCAGCTGTGATCTGAATGTCCGTATGTCGAAATCCTCACCCCAAGGTGATGGCATTGGGTTTGGGACCTTTGAAAAGTGATTAGGTCATGAGGGCTCTGAATAGGATCATGGCCCTTATAAAAGAAGCCCCAGAGACATCCCTTCCATCATGTGAGGTTGCGTTGAAAAGACGGCCATCTAGGAAGCAGGCCCTCACCAGACACCAAGTCTGCCAGGGCCTTGATCTTGAACTTTGCAGCTTCCAGGATTGTGAGAAATAAATACCTATTGCTTATAAACCACTCAGTTCATAGTATTTTGTTACAGCAGCCTGAATGGACTATGACACCCCAGTTATTCAATCAAATACTAAGGCATGACTGCAAAGGTATTTTGTAGGTGCGATTGGCATCGATGATCATTCCAGATAGAAGTAAAGGAGACAATGCTAGAGACCATGGTGAGCCTGATCCCATCAGCTGGCAGCCCTTACACACACAGCCAAGGTTTCCCTGAGGAGGAAACCCTTCCTGTGGACTGCGGTTTCGGCTCCTGCTCAGGAGATCCAGCTGCCCTTGGAACACCCTTCCCTGTGGACCTTGCCAGTTACCTCAGCTGGGAAGCCACTTCCTTGCTACAGATCCATGTAATATATGGATATATAGATATATAGATACCATACTGGTTACTAAGGAGGTTCCGAGATATCTAAAAGGACTTCTTGTCTCTGGTACAGGAAGATGTAGAAAGCAAGAGTGGTGAAAAAATACTCTTTGTAAGCAGATCTAACACCATGAAAATAATGTGGAATTGGCCATACCTCCCTTTGGTGTCCTCACCTCTTAGATCTCAGGTCCTCCTCTGCCATCTTTCTACCCTCGCCCACCACCTTATCCTCAGTCTAACCCTTTACTGCAGCAGTGGTTCTCAACTGGGGGAATTTTTCCCCACGGAGGAGATCTGGTAATGTCTGGAGATGCTGTTGGTTGCCATGACCAGGTGAAGTACTTTTAGCATCTAGTAGGTAGAGGCCGTGGATGCTGCTAAACATCCTGCAATGCACAGCAAAACGTCCACAGTGCTGAGGTGGAGAATCCTTGCCCTGCAGGTTTACCTAAATGTCTTCTGGTTGCTGCCTTACCTAGGAATGGCTAAAGGAAACATCTCTAATGTCTCTAAGAGCATTTAAAAGACTACAGAGGTCAGAAAGCCTTCAAGTTGCAAACAAATTGAAACTATACAATGGAATTTCGGATCTTCTCAAGGGGGATTATTTACTTGGAACAGAGTTTATCTATTGTTTATAGGACTGAGCCAGGTGGTAGGTCTGCATAGACAGAAACTGATGCCCATGAAGGCTGTTGTACAAAGACCCCAATAATATCTAAATGCTTTCTTGAGGAGTGAAACTCTTGCTATTAACCATTAAAAGTGATCTGCTTTATTTTCATTTATTTATGATAGAATCTCAGGGTAGGAAGGAATTGCAGAGGTCATCAAATACAACTGCCAATTTGTTTGAATATAATTATTATAATATTATATATAATAATATAACATGGGACCTATGTTATTCCTTTCAGGTTATTGCTCAGCCTCAGTTCCAGACCTGGAACACTCATTAACTTCTGCAATAACTTGATCTCCACTCCCCTAAAAACAGCTCTGACTGTTAGAAACTCTTCCTGATGTTGAGATAGCATCTTCAACTATATTAAACCACTAACTCCTAACTTGAAACTTTGACTTTTGAAGGTGTAATTATCTGTGTATGCATTATTAGTGGAAAATTCATAATGGGTTATGTGACTCCACAAAATTTTAAGAGTTAAAAATTCATTCATTATCGCTCTCTTAATAGAGATGTGTCTTAGAACAGCCTTTCAAAAAAATTGAGGATACTGAAGAAAGTGGGGTTTTGTGGTGGAGGGTGTTGAAACTCAGCAACCTGTCTGGGAAGCACTAGAGGAAGGCACAAAGGCTGGGTGGCTTCTGGTGGGTTCCTAATGAGGCACTCCTTGATCATTTCATATCTTCAAAGTCTTGTTCCAGATAGCGTGGCTTTGGCAAAGTATGGTTTGCCCTTAAATTTGCAGCCCACATGGCTTTGAAAGGAAACTTTTTGTGTGTGTGTTGGGGGGATGTTTCTGATCCTCTTACACTTACCTCATCAAAGTGTGTTTTCACTCAGCCTATTTGATGTCTGAGATGCCCCATTAGGAGCTCAGTTTATTAGTCCTGTTAAAAGAGTTTCTTTCCTGCAGAAACAAGAAGTTACATTTTGTAGCATGTAAACCCCTAAAGTCTCTCAAGGATCTAGACAAATTTGTAGTTCTAGTCTCAGAGGCTCCAAATCCAGACTAAACTCTTTCCTTACTTATTCCCCAATGATCTTAGGAATTCAGTTCACACCTGGGGGCTGGCCTCTTGGCTTGCCCACTTTATAGCCTCTGCCATTCCTGAAATCAGGAGAGTGATTCCACTTATAGTGTTTGTAATCTGTGTTTTTGGTAACCTTGATTTCTCTGTCACCTTTTAAAGGCCTCTAAAAAAAGATTGCATTCTAATAGGTCATGGGCCCAGCTCAATAACTTCCTGGCAGGTCTGGCTCCTTCTTCAGAAAGGAGAAATGTTGGGAAACCACAGTCATGGAAGTATTCGTGCCTTTCCATTTATAAAATGGGAACGGTGAAGACCAGCCAACTTCCCAGGATCTAGGATCAAAGTGGTCAGCAATGTCATGGATTCTCTTTTTTTTCTGCTGGTTTTGACCTGGTCCTTAGATCCCTCATGTTCCCCCAGGTACCTAACAGGGGTGGTATCACCTTCAGCATTCCCCTGCTTCTCTGTCCCCCTTTTGGGTTATTTCCCTAGGATCTCTCTCAGGGGGTTTCCTCCTTGTATGTATAGCTCTTACTCCTGTCACAGCACTTGGCTAGATCCTGGGAAAACCTTTGTCGCATATTTATACACATATATATATATATATTTATGTGTGTATCTATATTTATATCTATGTTAGTCAAACCTTTCCACCCAAGAGGAAAAGAAAATAAACTCCATCAGAATAGCACTTCAGTATTTAAAAGGATAAGAATTAAACCAGTTTATCTTTCCACCTTAACTCACCCAGCATCCCACATATTGGCTTCATTTCCTGACAGAGCATAAACTTGTCCTACACTGGAATCTTTTGTTCTGAGTGGGTCAAAATTTTCTCTACAGATAAAATTTCCAAATATTATTCTATGCCTTCCAGGGTGTGATCGTGTTATGAATAAACCAAGTAACACTTTTGTTATCTTCTACCAACAAAAATGGGTTCATTTATATTAGGTGATAATACAATCAATTCTTGTTTAAGTCTTCCCCCAATTTTTCTTTCCCACTACAGAAAGCTCCCAAAAGTAAAAATATACGTTTTTTTGTTTGTTTGTTATCTGCCCTCCTCCCAGAGCTCACAAGTTTATAGGAATTCTTTGTGCCCATTTATGCCAAAAAGGGCAAATATTTACATGGCTGGGGCTCTCCTTCGCGTCTTCACCCTGCTACCATTTGCATTTGTCCAATGAATACACATCTTTTTATGATGTTATAAAGCAATGAGGAGTTATCATTGTAGGAGACACTTACTGGCCTCTAGGTAATTGTTTGTATAAATCAGCTTAGCGAACATTTATTAAATGTCTCTTATGTTTCCAGAGAAAAAACAGAAACTGAAATTTTATATATTCATAATGTATTGATTTAAAAAGTTAATTTTTCATGCTCCCTCTTCCAAATCCCTATTTCTTTGCACCATGCAATGCGTTCAGACTTTTGACAAAAACAATAACAACCACCAAGTATTTGTAGTGTGATCAGTCATGATTGATGCTTATACTAATAGGGAGTCTCCTCCACCCATTCCCAGTGGTTACAAACATCAGAACTCCTCAGAATATGAGAATAGCCAAAATTAGATAAATGTGACAAACAAGCCTCAAAAAAAAAAAAAAATCAGAACTCAAGGTATTGGCAACAATCTGGGCTTTGCTAGCTAGTGACCTTTCCCTCACATGATTCAGTAGAAAAGGAATTTTCTGCATGAAAACAAAAGACTCTAGTTCAGCATAAATGTCATCTTATTATGAATTCTGTTTTGGTTTTTCTTATATTATGGTGATTTGAACCATTTGATAATTTTATAAAACCGATGGAAAATTTCAAAATCTCTTCGCCACAAGAGACTTCAGAGTGTGACCACTAGAAGTCCGAATGCTTCCTCAGCCTTTGGTTTCCTGACTTAAAAATGTTGAGAGATATTTAAGATCATTTTCTTGGTAAAATGGGAGTAATAATAGATGCACTGGATCCACATAGTTGTTTACACGATTGGGCATCCTAGATTATACTAAAATGTGTGATGCAGCTAATTAGCAGTATGGAAGGATGAGCAGAGGCTGACATGATAGTAGATGAGAGGTTTCAAGGAGGAGGTGGTACCTGAGCATCCCGGAAGAGTGGTGACATGTGTTACTGACATACAGGGAGAAACAGTCTAAAACCATGAAATAACAATCACTCATAGAAGTAGAAGTGTTGTCAGGCATGGTGGCTCATGCCTGTGATCCTAGCACTCCGGGAGGCTGAGTCAGGAGGATCGCTTGAGGCCAGGAGCTTGAATTCAGCCCAAGCAAGAACGAGACCCCCATCTCTACAAAAAATAGAAAAATCAGCCAGGTGTAGTGATGCGCACCTGTGTTCCAGCTACTTGGGAAGCTGAGGCAGGGCGATCTCTTGAGCCCAGGAGTTTGAGGTCACAGTGAGCTATGATGTCACCACTGCACTCTAGTCTGGGCAACAGAGCAAGATTCTGTCTCCAAAAAAAAAAGAAGTAAAAAGTAAAAGTGTTGAACTTAACTTACAACAGATCCTTTCACCAGGGGCCAAATTGTTGGTAAGGAACAATTTATATCAGGGTAGCTGAAATTAACTCTACCTTTACTCATTTCCTTGGACCATATCAAATATTTCTCCCAAAATTCCATCAGACCAAAGACTAGTAGATGCTGCCTTCGAGGCCAACTGGATTGATTTGCAGCTGGTGCTTATTAAAAATCAAAGTTGAAGATGACTCACAAAGTTGGCTAATGGACCAGACTAAATTCTTATAGATTCTAATATTTATAACAAGTATGAGAACTACTGGCTTAATTCTTATATAGGTAATTTGCATGTTGTCTTAAAAAATATTATAGAAGGCCCAGCTGTTTTCCAAGAAGAAAAAAGACTGAAAGGGAAATGAAGAAAAAACATTTTGGCTTCACTCCTTAACTTTTGTTCACATTGTTGAAAGCTATGTCCATTTGATATTCTTTGGCCTATTCATAGAAATCCTTATAAAGAATGTTTTTTGGGTAAATCAACTTATTTCAGTCCTACCAACTTCTATTTGTAATTTAACATGTAGTCATTTGCTTCTACCATGTATAAAATGCAAATTCTATGATAACTACTCTTTTCTGTGTTCATATCTTAAATCCTTAGAAACTTGCTGTAACTTTATTCAGGCAAAAGGACTCTGTATTAGGTAAGAGTAAGCATGATTAAATTATATGGTTCCTTGGGAGGAATTTGAGACAATTTCATATTTTTCACAATGCCCGTCTTTCAAGGATATACAATTTGCCCTCCAAACGAGCACTTTTGACATATATGCTCCCAAATGCAGCTTTTTTACAGAAGAAGAAATAGCAAGCAACTAGATGTTTTGCCAATTTTGTCCAAAAAAAATGAAATTTTGCTCTATTTGAGGCTTAATGTAGAAAATAAAGTATGAAATTAGATGCTCAAACTTGCGGCAGTGCTATTTTGGGACCTGAGTGAAACCACAAGAGAAAATTCCCAAGTCTCTTTCTCAACTGATACTAATTGGTTTTCATTTTCCATGGTTCATGGAGGAAGCAATTCAACACGCTAAGGAGTAACTTGGATGTCCCCTACACCTCCATGTTTCATTTGAAACCGTGAGCTAAGATTCTGGCTTTTCTGAAAATTGTCCAAGTCACTAGGAAGATTATTTTTTTCTTTGCTTGTTTACCTTTTTCAGATGTCTTCTGTAACCAAACCACTCCAGGAACAAGACTTCCATTCATGGACTGAGCAGCTACCTTAGGCCTTGCCAGCGTGTCACTTCAAAGTCACCAGTGTCAAGGTAAAGAAACTACGTGCCAGTTGCTGTTGAAATGCATCAGCTTGTGGAATTCTGGTGCCAAATTCGTTCTTGCTGTTACTTTTTCCAGAATATCACAGGCTAATTATTTAAGTCCAACCGTTTCTTCAACACCGTCCTCAAGTCTCACCTCCTCCCAGTCTTTATCCCAATCACAGCAACCTTTGACGATTGCTGCTTCATTTAAAGTTACTACATTTTTAAAAATTCATTGATGCAAAATCTACTATGTATTTGTTGAATCTTTTAAAATATGTGCTTTATTTCTCATTATTTCTAACATATTCATTGACTATAAATTGATCATTGTCTGTGTCTCGTGGACCTTCAAGGAATGGAGGTGAGTGCTTCTGTAGGGAGCTGTGGTAACTGATTGGGGGCTCAGAGGAGCCTGCTGGGAGACATCAAGAGTCTTAAAGAAATAAGAGTGACCCAAATAAATATTGGAAAGAGAAAGGGCATTTCAAAAGACAGAACAGAATGGGCAGAGGCCTAGGCATGTTTGAAAGTCTAGTGCACATTCAGAGAATGGCAGGTTGTTCAGTGTGGCTGAAGCCCAGTCAAGAGATTGGGGAAACAATGGGACTTGAAAATGGCCAAGGAGACTAAGGAGCTTGAACCTTTTGGCAATCGAGAATCCCTGTAGGATTCTGAGCAGGGGAATGATGCTATCATAGTTGGATTTTAGAAATGTTGTGATAACTACAGCATTATGGATGGTTTGGAGAGTAGTTAAATTGGTAGAGAACTACCCCAAGCAGATAAGACCAAATTGGTAAGAACCTGATCTAGGAAAATAGTCAATTCAGGGGAAGTTAAAATAATAAAACAAACACTGCTTGCTGAAACATTAGCCATAAGGGGTAAAGGAGTATAGGAGTTCTTGGATGACTCAGGTTTCTGACTTATGTAATTTGTAATCGGACCAAAAATGATGCATGAGAATGAATAGGGAATAAAGAATGCAGAACAGAAGGAGAGGTGAAGGAGGAGTAAACAGTACGGGAAGGGGCTTACAGGGTGAGTTCAGTTTAGAACATGTATTTTTGACACATGTTTTTGGTATCTAACAGGACGTAAAAGTCACTCTCAAGGGAGAAGTCTGATTGGAGCTTTATGTTTATGAGTTACTAGCTGAGACGTGGAGATAAAACCCATGCAATTGGATAAGATTGCCCAGGCAATGGGAAGTGAGAAAATGGCCCAGGACAGAATTCTGGGGAGTGCCATAATTTAAGCTGTTGACAGAGGACAAGGAATGGCAGAGGAAAACCAAGGGTGGCTGGATCGAGTGGTGGTGGATGAGAGCAGGGTCCAGAAATCTGGAGGAGGAAGGCTCCAACTAGGTGATGGTGTTAGTTTCCCAGAGCTGCCGTAAGAAGTTATGACAAAGTTAAAAAACCAGAAATTTATTTTTTAAGAACCCTGGAGGCTGAAGTCCAAAATCAAGATACGAACAGGGCCATTCTCCCTCTGCAGGCTCTAGGAAAAAATCCTTCCTTGCCTTTTCCCAGTTTTTGTTGGCCCCCAGCAATCCTTGCTGTTTCCTACAGCTGCATCACTGCAGTGTTTGACTCTGTGTCCACATGGCCTTCTTATCCGTGTGAGTCTCCATGTCCTCTCGTCTTTTTACAACAACACCTGTCATTGGTGTTGGGGTCCACCTTAATTCCACTATGATCTCATCTCTATCCTTAGTTAATTCCATCAACAAAGATCCTATATCCAAATAAGGTCATAGTATGAGTTTCTGGGTGGATGTGAATTTTGGGGGGGACAATATTTAACCCACTTCAATGGTCAAAAATTATATCGTATGGCCTTCACAGACCCACAGGATCCTTTCACCCTCATCGGAAACCATGATGAAGTTCTCGGAGAATTTCTCAGATCTATCAAAGATAAGATAGGTTTATTGAGAGAGAGGCAGGGGGTGGGGAGAGAAATGGGTTCTAGACGGAGAGAGGAAGCAGAGTTGAAGCTTATCCTTTAACATTTTTCTCCCCTAGGACACATTTAGATTCTCCCTCTTTCTGTACAGCACAGAATACACATTGCACAATTGTCCTAACATGCTGCTAAGACAGCCCATAATCAGACTTTGGCCTAGGGGTCAGCAACACAAAAGAGTCCAAAGAGTTGTGTGGTTGTTGGGTTGGGGCCATAGTGCTCATATTCCCAAATGATTTCTTCTGAGAAATCTAGATTTCTGGTATCTAGATTGTCCTTTTAAAGTTAGTCGCTTTGTGGTTTGCCTTCCAGTTATTACAGCTGTATATCTCTCATTGATTAAGCCAAAAATTTGAAGTTATTTCCCAGAAGTATTGAAGTAATGCTGAACCTATAACTGTCTTTATACAATCAAAGATGAACTGGTCTCTGAACTAGTACTTCATAAAACACAAATCCCACAGTATATAAATAAATATGCAGATCCAATCCCAAGTTATAAAATGAAGACTTTAAAGTTGGCTATATTCTTTAGCTAAGTACTATATTAGGATTTGGGTTGCAACACATATTAGAAGAAAAGAAAATGAAGGAGGTGAGCAGTTACATTTTGGCAGAGAGAAAATTGACAGGTTTTTGCCACTTAGGTAAACATTAACATTGAGAGAATCTTTCTATATTGGATATCTTGCCACTACCCCAAAAAAAAATCCCCACAGTAAATCGAATCAATAGGATTAAGCCTGGACAATTATTGGAAGCAAGGTATCCTCTCCGCATCTGCTCCTCAATAGGTGGGTTAAGAGCAGCAGTGACCAAAGTATGTGAGCAAATGTGAATTGCATGGCTATTGCTCATGTGTGGGCCGGACCTTAAAGATAGCTTTGACTTGATGGTGTTACAAACTTTTTCATGATTTTTTACTCTAAAAGGAGTTTATCTGGGAAAAATTATCATTAATAATGTCATTTGTCCTCTCCATCCCACTTGTCCCTTCAAAAAAAAGTGCACTGATGTCGTTCACTACAAATAGAGCAGAAAAACCCATCATAGACCAAACATAAAGGAATTTAGCTATTAAATTCCTAGAGAGACTCATTACATGTTAGTTTCAAAGGCAAGAGTACGCATGGCTTTAGCAGATGTAGACTGTATTATATGAACAAAATTATGAAACATATTTAACTATATGACTTAGAACAGGGATTTCAAAATTTGGCAAGTGAGTGCTCCCTTCCCACACCCAGATACTACTAACAGTGCCTTTCCTAATGAGCATAAACATAGAATCAGAATGCTCAGCTGCAGCCACAGAAAGTCAGAACTGGCATGTTAGAGGAGATGTATTTGCCATTTGTACTGTAGGAGCTTATGGGCTGGATGGACTGGCCCTAATCATGGGTGGAATAGAATGTTTTTAGACTAGTGTGGACAGAACAAGGAAGGACACCACAATACATCTCTCACCACGACAAAATTCTGTCACAGAGATGCAGTGCTTTAGGAACAACAGCACAATCAGATGTTATTATGCATTATCGCCCCAGCAAGATTTCACTTGTCACAGCACTGCCGGTTGCAAACACGCAGGGACCAAGAGGACAAGTTACCCAGAGTGATTAAATTTAGATAAAACTGAAGGAAAAGAAAGAAGTCCAAATGGGGGCCCTGTTTGTACTGGGCAGAAACGGTCAGAGTACTGTGCAGTGTGGTTACATGAGCAGGACAAGGGCCCAAGACAAGAGGGACCCAAGAGAAGAAGGTGGGATGTTCTGCTTGCTGCTCAAATAAATCTGCAGTCAAACCTCCTATTGCTCTTTCAGTTGATGGCAGGTAAGTCTATATGAAAATGGGATGTTTGCCTAAATAAATGGGTGGCACATTAGCATAACCTGAAGCAGTCTATGAACATCTGAGTTATTGGCTTAGTGCAAACCAGCAGTTTAAAAACAGCTAATAATATTTAAAATATTATATCTGGTACCAATGGCCATTTGACAGGTAAATTCCAGATTGTACATATCCATAGAGATAAGGATCAGGAAGGAATTATTGTGACTCTGGATCAAAATGGTCCCAGTCCCTGAAGGTGGCTGATTTAGCTGTTAATATTAACTGAGATCCAAAGATCCATCTCATTTTATAGAATTGTCTCCTTTATAGTGTCATTTATAGTTAATGAATAAACGAGTTAGTTTTTCAATTAATCGCAGAATATTATGACTTGGTAGTTCCAACTTATGATTCAGAAATTTCCGAGGTTGTTATAAAGGGTATTAGTTCACAGTAAAACTCAGCAGAAACCAAGCAGGTGGGAGCGGGGAGCAGGGGATGGGTAAATTCACACCTACCGGGTACGGTGCATGCTATCTTGGTGACAGGCACACTTATAACTTTGACTTCAATGGCAAAAAAGCAATTCATGTAACCAAAACATTTGTACCCCCATAATACTCTAAAATAAAAAAAAAATTCCAACAATTCGAAAAGGTATTTCAGGAGATTTACATTTTTAATAAATCAAAAACTGTTTTCAATGTTCATGTCAATAAATAAAATAATTATTTTAGCATTTCTAAAATATTATAGCTTAGGAGGCCTGATTGTGTGTTGGTATGGGCCATGGTAATGGTGATGAGGAAAGAGCTTATGACTCAGTCACAGCTCAAATTCTTCATCACTTTTCTCAGCATGCTAGCCCTTGATGGTTTTAAACATTATGATTATTAGTCACAAAGCATTAATTAATACAGGAAATCATATGGAATTTTGATGTTCAAATATAGCTAATAAATGTAGTAAGAAAAAAAGATAATTATGAAAATCTACACAAGTTGCTATTTACCGGGTTTGTAGTTTCATTCCTCTAACAAAAAATCCTATACAGCACATCTGAAATTTCAAAATCGAATGCTAAAGAGAAAAAATTATTGTGACGATAATAAAAAAAAATTTTGTATTTATTAGTAATAAAGACTGTCCATTCCTACACTCATTAGTTATGAAGAATTACCTACAAATGCCACCCTGAAAGGTCTCTTGTTTTAACATTTGAAAGGAGAATTGTATGAGTATGTGTATACATAAACACATACACACATACGCATATACATGTACACACGTACATATAAATCAATTGATTTTCAAAGTATAAAATGCTAACGACCCAAACTAGAAACATGAAAGCATTCTCCCCTGCTTTTGACACTTTAACACATTGTTAAATTTCAATATATATGTAAATGTACATTCAACCCGAATTCAAATAAACTATTATATGTTATTTTAAAAAACATATACAATTGAATCATATTTTATCTTATGAAATTGATTTAATGATTATGCCTTACTTGTTGATTAAAAAGTAATTTTTACATATTATGTCTGTCACTAAGCCATTATTAAATGAGCTTTATAATGATTTATAATACAATAATTACAATAATTATAATACAACAATTATTGTTGCACTGATAAAAATAAAACATTTACTTAAAATCACATTAGGTACTACACAAAAATAGAAAATAAGTTTTTAGATTCCCTAGATTATTTCATTATTGTATATTATTAGTAGAGTAATTTCTATGTCAGAGCATTTGAAAATACCATCATAGATTAAGTAAGGAGAGGAAAAAATTAAGACATTTCATGGAGTAATAGTAGTCCCAAATGACAATGAAAATATATTCTATTAGCAACAATTCATTCAAGGAGCACTTACTGGCATTTTTTTTTATTAGGGTATACTAAAATGTCTTTTTATTAGGGTATACTAAAATGTTTGAAAAACAATAAAGAAAACATGATAATTTATGAAACATCTATTTTTGTGATGGTCGCTCTGTCAGGATCTGAAAGTATTAATATAATATTGAACAAGGTGGGCAAGATGTTCATCTTCATCAGGCTTGTAGTGCAGTGAGAGACAGACATTAAACAAAGAAATCAACAAAAAATTAAAAATTGCAAAGAAACGTATGAAAGATCCTGAATTACGATAATATAAATATAGTTTTAAAATTTTCGGGATTATGATTAACTTTAAACATACCATGGAAGATTTAACTATTCTTATGAATAGCATGCCAATATTTCCAATTTGGGCAATACAAATATTAATGTAAAGGTACAGATAACAGATTGTGAGATGGAAGGGAGAGGAGAGGTGAAAAGAGATGTGGAGGGCTAATATCCTCATCCAACAAAGCAATACTTAGTGGAGAGATATCTGTAGCAGCACTGTCCAAACCAGTTATTTTGGCCCCATGTGGCTATTTAATTAGACTAATTAAAATTAAATATAATTTAAAATGTTGTTGTTCCCAAATCTCACTAGCCATATTTCAGGTGCTCAATATTGACCTGCAGGTAGTGGCTACCATACTGAAAAGAGTAGTCATGAACCTTCCATTACTGCAGAGAGTTCTAGTGGACAGTGCTGGCCTATGAACAGATAAGGATGTAAGGATGTAAGAACGCTGTTTGAGCAGAGAGGAGGTCAATGGTGGAAGTGAGATGAGTGATGCAACTAAAATGAGAGAAGGGGGACAGGAAGGTGGCTAAATCTTCATCAATTGAGACAAGAATGTCAATAGTAAAGTGATAACGCTTGGTTGATAGTTTTATATTTTTATAAAGCACTATATTTAGAATCATTATGATAAACCATATAGGTGCTAAAAATAGAAATTACTCTTCTAGAGTGGAGCTAGGGAGTATTGCTTTTCACCATATAACTCTGGGTACTGCTTCATTTTTAATCATCAGCATATATCACGTTGCTTTTAAGCATTTTGTTAAAAAAATCCTAGTTTCTCCTGAGAAAATGAATTGGCAGGGGTAAGAGGTTAAGGAGACAGACTACTTGTGGGGACTTGGCAGTAGTTCATAGGAGAGATAATGGCTTTTCTCGGCAATCGGTAGACGATCACATAATCAAAGTCTGAACAATGGAGGTGGGAGGGCATGGTGAAAGGGAAGAAAGAACGAGAACAGGACATTTATGCAGGAGTCTTATGTGAAGATCTTTGATGTAGCCAGAGGCTGATAAACACATTAAATTCAGGGTAGGGTCCTGTTTGTGTCTAACAAATGATTTGAGGGAAAGACATGTAGTTTTTCTCAGGGCCTCACAATCAGCCTGGGCCATAGAAAACCGTCCAGGGAAGGTCCTCGTCAGACGCAGCCCCTGCCACGGGGAACACAGTTCCCCAGATAATGAGTAAGACATGAGACACACAGCTGGAGGGTATGAGGCCTTCTCAGAGAGTTCTTAGAAAGGACATGGAACAAAGTTAACCTGTCCCATGTGTTTGCTTGAGGAATACATGGTGATGTTCCCATGCAGTGTTCTAGTTCCTTCAGAGACATGCAATTAAGGGAAAGCAGTAAATCAGTAAATATTACATTATCATGTTAATGACCCAGTTGGCAGCCTCCCAAGATAATAGGGTTGCCTGGAGTGCAACTATGAATAGAACTCAACGTCCTAGAGAAAAATATTAAATACAGAAGTTATCAGACCACTTTTACTGCCAGCTTTGTATTTACTGCTTTACTTGTTCCCTATGGACTTTTGTTTCCCTTTTCTCGTTTTTTTCTTTTTAATTTCCTCAAAACAATATTCAGACAGGTGAGGGGTGTGCAGCATTTAAGCAGGACAAGTGAATAAAAAAATTAATTAAATGCTAGAATTCTTTCATAAAAACCAAATGTTATGAACTTTTGGCCATTTTTTTTTTTGCTGTGAATTCAAAACTTCATGCTTCCCCTCCACTCCAAACACAGAAATGGGATAGAATATAGAATGAAAACAGTATAGATGGACTGAGAAACAAGAAAAGGATCTCTGGGGACCAGAAACAAAACTGAGATGTAAAAGCCATGAATAAGGCTGCAGCCACGGAGGGGCTGAGCTCCGCATCTGCATACAAGCAGTGATAAGAGGAACTCAGCTCCTATAGGACAGGGAAGCACTGAAGCTAAGGCCCTTGAAGCCACCCTGGACTCATAAAAGAAGGTAAGACAGATATGTGGCCAGCGTGGGTCCACGGTTTTTAGCAGGCTACTGGCCTATCATTGCTGGAAGACACGGGTGGAGCTTAGCAATCCAGACACTGATTAGTGGGACACTGAATCCCACTGCTTAGTGGCTGGATCTGAGATATCATCATAATCCACACAATGGAGATATCCCCACGACAGCCCCCACATGCCATTACGGCAAGCCCAAGGGATGAGTGGAGGGAATTGCAGAATCTCTAAACAGGGATAATGATATGTTCGGTACTGACGTATTCTCTGTATCTAGTCTGGAGTTTAACCAGAAGATAGAAAGTAAAAAGACATATACAAATATTTCTTCCCAAAATTACATTAACAGCAAAATGTCAAAACACTTTAAGGGACCTAATGTTAGGGGAAAACAGCAAATAAAGTTAATTGTCAGAATATTAATTCACTTTGGGTGAAATTAATTTTATGTAACAGTTCGACAAAGACTGTAAATAAATGTACAGAGTACTCTGGGAATTAAGTGAAAGAAGTATTCTATTTAAAATGAGCAAAAGTCTATGAATTAAAAAGACAGCAATTTTAAGAGAAGAGATGAATATGGAAAGATCTAATTAGAAATCGAGGTGTGAAATAGCATGTAGTCATTGATTTAAAATACTCAATAGACTGGTTAAATTCCAGACTGTATATAGAGTGAGTTAGTACTGAGGACATCACGAAGAATGAAGATGAGGAAATGAAAATGTGAAAAATACAAGTGAACAATAAAGAGGCAAGAAGGGTGGATTAAGAGATATTCCAGAAAAAAATGATAAAATAAATGGGTGGGAAGTAATATCTGAAGAGATAAGAGCTAAATCAAGAACTAAAGAGAATTAAATAAATATGAATCTTCATATCAAAAGTACACTCTAAGTACAAATATGGATAAAAATAAATCCATATCAAGGTACAATCTTGTGAAACTGTACATGGTATAGAGAAACCCTTACAAGTTACCAGAGAAGAAAAGGCAGATTACTTGTAAAAGAATAACGTTCATACATAAAACAGACTTTTTTATTAGCAATTATAGATGCCAAAAAACAGAAGGATAATAGCTTTGAAATGCAGAAGGAAAACAACTGGCAATATAGAATTGTATATACAAATCAACTATCATGTAAGAGGAAAGGCAAAACGATGGCATAAAGTAAAAACATTTTTATGTGCACAAAGGTAAGAGTTTACCATCCATAGCCTTTGATAAAGTTCTATTTAAAAGATAAACTTATACCAGAAGGAAAGTGAAACCAGAAGAAACCATATGATACAAAAAAACTGTAGGGCAGAAATTGATAAAATATGTAATTCTAACTAACAATAGATAATTTCTAAAAAATGAATTTTTGTGAAATGAAAAGCTGAAATGCAGGACAATAGCTATAGGTGGCTGAGTACAGGGACATTGAGTCTTTAATAAGTAGTTTCAGTGTGTGAAATCTCTATCATAGTTAGTAGAAAGGGACAAAGACTGATTAATTGCAGGTTTTGTTACGTAAATTTATATTGAAGCAAATATGTTTAAATATTCAAAAGCAATCACTAAAATAATTTTTAGAAAGTTCTATTGACTCCTAACCAGCAGAAGGCAAAAAGTAGAAATACAGGCAATGTAGTTAAGTTGACAAAGTACAAAATGGGGACAAGAGAGGAAAATGAAAAAGGTGTCCACAACAAAGACTAATATTATAGCATAAATAAGTGCTAATATATCAAAAATCCAATAAATGAAAGTGAATAAATTTCACATATTATAATAAAAATTATTAGATTGAATTTTAAAATCCAGCTACATTCTGCTCACAAAAGAGAGAGAAATGAATGAATGAATGAACGAATGAATGAATGAATGAATGTACGGTCTCATGGCCAGCCCACAATGAGTGTTTCTGATCAGTGGTCACCCTTCTTCCAGTGGTGATTCGGGAACCCAGGCTTTTTTCATCTTGAGTCTCCTTCATCTTCAACACGTGACTCCCAATTTCATTGTGTTCAGGCTCACTGAGCCGGTAAGAAAAAGAGAATGGAGACTCGGGCAAGAGAATATTTTTGTGCATGGGCCTGGAAGTGGCGTGCCGCACGTTCAGTCACATTCCATTGGCTAGAACTCAGACTTAGGAGCCTTAAATCAGCTATGTTAAGAAAGGGCTTATTAAGAAATTAGCCTACTGGATAGCCAGAAAATAGAGGAAAGGGAAAAACCCTGTTTTTTTACTCTTAACATTTCACTTCTGCCACCAAGAGTTTGGGTTTTTCCTTCACATTAAGTGATTCTTCAATTATCTTCCAACACCAACTGGGGGTCCCACAATTCAATTCAATCCTTACACTATCCACCTGGCGTTAGCGTCAGATCCATCGCAAGCTAAAGGGCACAGCCCCACATAACAGCCCCCACTTCAGATGCCAGTTGTAAGTCCCAGGTTGTGACCTGTGTTTCTGATCAACCAGCTATAAATCAGGGGTTCCCGCAGCCCCCTTGGATTTGGTAATTTGCTAGTGTGGCTCACAACACTTAGGAAGCACTTTACTTGTCTTTACCAGTTTATTATTAATATAAAGGAAACACCTGAAGAACAGCCAGATGGAAGGGATGCCTAGGGCAAAGTATTGGCTGGTGCTCCATGCCCTCTGTGGGGCACCACCTCCCCAGTAACTCGATGTGTTCAATAACCTGGAAGCTCTCTGAGGGTTTCGTATGCAGACCTCATTACATAGTAATGATTGATTAGATCATCAGTCATTGGCGATTAGCTCAACCTCCAGCCCCTCTTTCCTGGAGGTCTGGGGGTGGGGCTGAAAGTTCCAGCCCTGGCAACAAGCACCCCACCCCCATCCCTTAGGAGCTTTCCAAAAGTCACCTCATTAACAAAACTCAGATGTGGTTTAAAGGAGCTTGTTATAGTAACAAAAGATGCTCCTTTCACCATTATAGCCCCAGAGCTGAATATATCAGGAGCTGGGAACAAAACTCAAATATTAGAACAAAAGATGCTTCTATTGCTCTTATCGCTTAGGAAATCCCAAAGGTTTTAGGAGCTCTGTGCCAGGACCCAGGAATGAAGACCAGATATACATTTCTCACTACATCACAATATCACAAGAGGAAATGAATTTTATAAACAGTCAATCCAGCCTTCAGTTCAATAAATATCCATTTCACTTTTTTCCTTCCAATCAGATAACATACTCAATGCCACCACTGGGGACATAATCTAAAGCCTCCTCTTATCACTGCATCCAGATCAAAGTCCAGGGCCTTAAAATGCTCTCTTGGGCTTCCGCCATTGCCATGAGAAGGACACACCCCACTGAGCCTGCTGGTCCTAGAAGAATGAAAGATGAATGAAGGAGATGAATCGAACTGCCAGACAAGAGCCAAGCCCAGTCCAGCTCAGCTTAGATCAGTCAAAACCCAACCAACCTACAGACACAGGAGTGATAAATAAATGCTTATAACTTTACATCGCTTAAGTTTGGAGTCATTTATTATGATTATTGTGGCAGTAGTTGACTAAGACAGAACTTGGCACTGGAGGTAGAGCAGGAGCACTGGGAACTGGTGGTTAGGAAACTGCTATGTGATGCTGATGAATGGCAGCCCGTGTCACAGAGTGGAGAAGCATTTGGTAAAAGTACTGTCTGCTATAATGAACTTTGTATTGAGTGAGAAGGTTTCAAGGCAGAATATTGCAGTGATAAGCTGGCTGCTACTAGCTGCCTTTGATGAGATATTATAAGGGAGCTGAAAATTACTGGCTGAGATGCAAACAGAATTTATGGAGGATTTGAAGATTCAGAAAAGCAGTTGAAGGGTTGGAATGAGAAACAATTGCCAAGTAAAGGGCGTTGCCATTATGACACAGACTCAAGGGAAAGACCAACTCCAGGATACTATCAACAAAACATCATCTCAAGGTAAAGGCCTTATTAAGATTTTGGCTATTAGGCTCTTCGTTAAGACTTCTGACAAAAGTTTTTTTCCGCTGGACAAAAGCGTTCCTGGAAATTTTAAGGCCATGTGCCACAGAAGCTTGATAGGCTCAAATCCTCTGTAACTAAGTCTAGAGAGAGGGGTGCAAGTTCCCAAAAGAATTGTAGGTATCACTTTTAGTTCATGAGATTTACTAGAATAAAACAAAAGTTTATGAGTTGCCCTGCCAAAAAATATCATCAGCCCAAATTAAAAGAGAGAATAGTAACTGACATGTAAAAATACCCCTAGACCCCAATTTTCTATAGGCAGGAGACACGCTGATAAAGCTTCTCATTTGCCAGGAGTGAAGTATTCCCAATGCATTTTTCAGCAGTGATCAAGGAACATGAAAAACGTGGAGGGTAAAAACAAGCAACAGAGGAAAAAAATGGACTGGGGAGGCATTCTCAGGGTTTCAAACTGGAGACTAATCAAGATATATTCCCTAGCTGCAAAGAAAAAGGATTTGGCAACAGTTGTCAATGGGATTCAAAACTGCTATGGGCCAGTGACTGCTATGTGTGTCCTTTTCTTTTTTCGAATGGGGGAGTTTATTGCAGTTATGCACACGTTTTATTATTGTGTATGCGGTGTGTTTGGGAGCCAGATAACCTATCTTTTTAGTTCTAGAGTTGCATCTAGACCTGACATAGATAATAAGGTTCTGGATTTAGAGCCCGATGCCTTGATTAGATGAGTCTTTTGGGGTATAATGGGAAGGGATTGAGTAGACTTTGTGTGGAATACAATTGTAACCAAGAGGGTAGCCTGTGGTGAATTTCATTATTGTTCCCAATTTTTCACCCTTCCCTGTATCCACACCCATCATCAATATGACTCTGCAGTTCTTCCCACTAGAAGCAGAGTATATTTTTCCATTACACTGATTCTGAGCTTGGCCATGTGTCTTGCTTTGACCATTAGAATGTTCACAGGTGTCACGTGATTAGGGACTTGAAATGTTCTAACGAGTTTGAACTTGGTCCCTCTCACTTCTGCCATTGCCCTGGGCAGCCTACTGATGCCAGGATTACAGCAGATGTGTGAAACAAACTTGACATAAAGCCTGAAACCAACCCAGCTGAGCACAGACAAAATTAGCCAAATTCTAGCCAAACCGAAGATGCATGAAATATAAATAACTGATTTTGTTACAATGCAGTGATTTTGCCGTGGAGTTTTAAAAGTAGAATTACTGTGGCAATACTTCACTAAAACACTCTTACAGCACAGAAAAAAATCTAGGCAATTTAAAGATGTAAATAAGAAATAAAACATTTTTAAATATCTAAGAAAAAATAGAGGAAAATAATGTAAGAATTTCTTAAATATACCAAAAGCACAAAGCATAAAAATTACTCATTTTCCCTCATTTTATTTAAAAACTTGTTTAACAAAAGACACCAAATATTAAGATAAATTACAAAGCACAGATTGAAGGGTTTATTGCTTATGCTCATGAAAATATTACCCAGAATATATTTGAATAACATAGGAAGAAAAAATTAAACTAAAAAAATGGGCAAGGGATATGAACAGGCCATTTACTCAAGAAGTCTAAATGACCAACAGTTACATGGAAAGATGCAAAATCTCACTACCAATCAAGGAAATACAAAACAAAATGAGATATCATTGTAAACTTTAAGAATGACAAAATTTTTTAAAAATCAGACAATATTCAATTTTGGTGAAGATGTAGATAATTATGGTGGGATTATAAATTGGCACAACTGTTTTGGGGAATATTTGGCATTGTCTGGTGACAACTAAATCTAACATAATTTCTTGTCTCTAGTTTAAAAAAATACTGTACCTAACATACTTTTCTGTCCTTGTATTAGGTAAGTCTGAGACCAGGCATACTTTTCTGCATCTTTGTGAAACTATACTTCCTTGCTCCAGGAAATATTTGCTCCTGGAAGATAAGATGGTGAGACTACAAAAATTACTCATTCATCAAGCCTTGCCTCACTGTGCCCGCCAGTCCAAAACTCTTTTGTTATAATCTCTGCCCAATCCAAACCATTCCCCTGCCATGCAAAATCTACCTTAAAATCACCCAGCCCAGGTCCCAAAACTATATAAATACCCTCCTATAAATTCCCCATTTTGAGGCATTATTAAGACTGCCACGAAAATGTTCTTCCTTACTGCGATAGGCCTAATAAACTCAGCTTTGCTCGATCAAGTGTTTTTTGGTTTTGTTTTCTCTTCTGGGAGTAGTGTCTTTGTTTTCTTTTCTGGGGGAAATTTGGGAGCTGATACTGCTAAAGGTGAAGATTCATACACTGTTTGACCCAGGAATTCTGTCTTCAAAGTATAAAACAAAAGTGATATGATTCGAACTATGAATTTAGACTAATTAGTGAAATGAGAAATCAATGTGGTAAGTCAGAACCCACATTTGTTTTCTAGAATAGTATAGAATGGACAGAAATGGACAAGAATGGAGTAGAAAAAATAAAATGAATAGAAAATAATAAAAATAGCAAAATAGTAAGAAGTTGTTTTACAAAAGTTTGGTTTCAGTATATGTTTAAGTTTGTGTATATGTATGGGTACACATGTGTATTAAGCCACTACCTTAAATAAGCCCTTACATATATGAACCAGAAAACCTATATTTATGTGCGTATGTGTATATATATATATATTGCAGAATATTTGTAATAATAAAAAACTAGAAACAACCTCAATTTTCATCAAGAAAAGAACCGATAATACATATTTATATAGTGAATACTATATAGCAGTTAAAAGGAATAAACCATAGTTGTATACATCAGCACAGATAAATCTCAAAAACATACAGAGTGAAAAGGGAAATTACACAATGACACAAAAAACATATTTATAAATAAGAAAAACTACACTAAATATTGCTTGGGAGTACTATAATCTAGGCAATATGATGCAAAATACAAAAGCTGGAATAATCAGCACAGAAGCCAGGGCAGTGGTTTTCTGGGCAGAGAGTGGGAGTGAGGGAGGGGAGCGGGAGGAGCGAGAAGGGATGCAGGGGAAAGAGTAAGAAGGGAAAATCAGGGTTTTCAGGTGTCTTGATATTTTGATTTCTTAAAAAATCTGAGTCAATCATGGTAAAATGTTAAAACCTAATAAAACTTGGGGTGGGTAATAGCAAACAGTAGTATTAATAACTAAATGTTTTCTATGGTCTAGGCACTGTTACAAGCACTTTGCATATTTTATTTGTGAATTTATTTGTTAAATCTTTTTCCTTTACTTTTCTATACATTTTACAATTTAAAAATCAACAGCAGGGGCAAAATGTTAATGTATTAAATCTAATCGGTGGATATATGGATGTTCACCCTACTATTCTCTGTAATTTTTTGTATGGCTAAAAATCTTTCATTATAAAAGCACATTTATAAAAACTGATCGCTATGACAGGACTGGCAATTCTTAATCTGAGACCCTAAAATACAGGGTGAAAGTGTTTATGATGGTCTAAGCACTAATCTCTACTATTTGTTCTTTCTTTTAGGGGCATGTTCCCTGCTGTTTTGTAGAGCATCTGAATGGTTATCCAGAGACTGTGGAGTGTGGCTCCTCTCTGAAGAAGCACAGAAGGTTGCATCAAAGCCATGCCAGCCCTAGCGCTGTCCCATCCGGGGGCCGTTGAGTGTCTCCATTTCTCCCCCTCTCTTCTCCAAATAACTGAAAGGCATATCTAGAAATGGTGACAGGGAAGGGCCTCAAGTTCCCATGCCCTGTTTGAGAAAAGGGCTGGATCTGAAGAAAACAGAAATCAATAATGTCACCCTGGGTGGGCTGTGGGAAAGAAAAGAATGCTTCAGTGCAGCGCTTCATTTGAGCAGCCCTTTTTGCGGCCTTTATGTCTGGAATGTTTTCACCAATCTGAGGCTCAGATCTCAGTTGGTTTTGTTACGAGATGGTAACAGTCAACATCAAAATTGTGCATAGACTTCAGATGAGTTATAGCTCCATGACCAGCTCTCTGAGTGGGATGTGCAGCTTCTCTTTCACTGGTTGTTTGTGTTGGCTTTGGAGGCAGCTTGGCTCTGCCAAGGATGAACCTCCAATTGGACCATTGTTCCACAGAGTCGACCGGTTGTTTAATGAAACTGGCTGAACTAGCCTCTTGTTTGGATATCATGTAAATAGAGATCAGCTCTACTCCCAGCTCTGTGCCTTCTCTCCTGGAAGAACTTGGCTAAGGGCCCAGTTTTAGATACAAAACTGGAGATATGCATCCAACTGTCTATGACTCAAAGCAGCACTATGTCCTTCTGTCTTTCTCTTAAATGAGTGAGAATTTTCTTTAAAAAATTGAAAATAATGAATAGATTTGTGAATATGGTTTTAAAGCCCATACTTGAAAGTACAATGTAGGGCTAAATTCAACACAAATCTGAAGTATTTGATAATATTTAGTTCAAAGTTTCCTAAGTAATGAGAGAGGTGAATATAGCGTATTTTCAATTTATCTTTAAAGGATTTATCTCTCCTTTGTCATGGCCTGCAGGCCATCGGCCTTGCCGTTAATTGCCAGAATTGATTCACTTGATATGAATACCTGACAACAATGGAATTGAAAAAGCATTGTTTTAACTGAATTCTTTATTAATAACATTATTGGGGTAGTCTGAAGAAGGTGTTCTGCTGAAATATCCACCTTAGAAAGCTGAATTTGATTACCCTGGAAATAAGGTGGTTCCTGGCAAAAAATATTTCCTTGGATATCTATAAATTTCCATGATTTTTAAAGATATGTATGCCTGTTACAGCACAATTGGCCACTGGCATCTCATTCAGAAAGCACACAGAGATCTTCAGACAGAACATTTGCCTAAAGCGAGGACATTAGGAAGTAAAAATAATAAGTGGTCAAAAGAAAGCACTATGTAATGACTATGAACTTTGAATCCCTGCTTCCTCATGAAGTAGGGCATCTCCTTGGAGCAATGATTCTCAATTCTGGCTACATGGAATCATCAAGAGAATTTTTCAAAATACTATTGGCAACGGCCTCACTGCTAATCATTTTATCTGAGTCATTTGGACTGGGGTCCATACACGTCTCACGCTGTCACTTGCTCTCCATACAGGTGTTTCATCAAGAATGACTGTGATAATAATACAGCCCCTGTTTAAAGGCCTGTCATGTAAGGTAGAAAATCAAAGCAATAAGATGCTGAGATATTTGGTTTCAAAGAAAGAAACAAAGAACTTTATGTGTTTTGAGTAACCCTTTGGAAATCCTCCTGTATACTCAATCAAGTTCATCAGTCAAATATCTCTCCTACCTCCTTCCCCTCGCTATTGACGATAACAATACCTTCTAATGCCTCCAATGGCATAACACCACTTATCAGTTACAGGGAGTTTTATCATATAACATAAAGATGCTTTTACTTATATAATTGATATTTAGCAAAGATCCAAACTCCTATTGGTGCATATCTGTTGGCCAATCACATGACATGAGGAAATTCTCAGTGATAGAGGGTTTACAAGAGTTTAAATGGGCTTAACCATAAGACGCCTTTGCACTGATACTTTTTTTCTGAATTTTATTATAGTAAAAATGCTACCATAAATAATAATATGGTTATTGTTGACTTTAGGAACAATGCTGTACAACAGATCTCTAGAGCTTATTCATCATCTTACTTAACTAAAATTTTATGCTTGTTTATTAATAATTCCCCATTTTCCCTTTCCTCCAGTCCCTGGTAACCATCATTCCAGTTTTTAAGTTTATAAATTTGACACTTTAGATACCTTATGTAGTAGAATCATGCAGTATTTGTCTTTCTGTATATGGCTTATTTTACTTAGCATGATGTCCTCAAGTTTCATCCATGTTGCTGCATTTTGCAGAATTTCCTTATTTTTAATGTTTAGTAATATGCCACTGTGTGTGTATATAACATTTTCTTTATCCACTCATCTGTCAATGGGCATTTGGATCATTTCCACATTTTGGCTATTGTGAATAGTGCTGTAATGAACATAAGAGTGCTAATATTTCTTCAAGACCCTGATTTCAATTCTTTTAGATAAATACCTAAAAGTAGCATTGCTAAATCTTATCATAATTCTTTATGATTTTTTGAAGATCCACCAAACTATTTTTTATAGCAGCTGCACCATTTTGCATGCCCACTAACAGTGTATAAGAGTTTGGATTTTTCCACATCCTCACCAGCACCTATTTTCTGTTGTTTTTATCCATCCTTACGGGTGTGAAATGATATTTCTTTGTGTCTTTGATTCGCATTTCCTTGATGATTAGTTCTGATGAGTATTTTTTTCATAACCTGTTTCCATTTGTATATCTTCTTTGGAGAAATGTCTTTTCAAATACTTAGCCTATTTTTTTCATCAGATTAGCTGTATTTTTGTTACTAATTTGTAGGGGTTCTCTATTTATTTTGGAGATTAACCCCTGATCAGACATACGGCTTGCAAATCTTTTTTCCATTCCATAAGTTGCCTCTTCACTACATTAATTTCATTTTTCTTTGCTGTGCAGAAGTTTTTCAGTTTGATGTAGTTCCACTTGCTTACTTTTGTTTTTGTTGCCTGCACTTTTGGTGTTTTATCTGTAAAATTATTGCCAAGACCAATGTTGTGAAGCATTTCCTCTTTGTTTTCTTCTAGGTATTTTACAGTTTTGGGTCTTATATTTGAGTCATTAATCTCTCAGATTTTATTTATTTGGAAAAGTCTTCATCTCTCCTTCATTTCTGAAGAGTAGCCTTGCTAAATATGGCATTCTTCATTGGTAGATTTTTTCTTTCAGCACTTTGAATATATAATTTTACTCCCTTCTATCTTGTTAGGTTTCTGCTGAAAAATCCCTCATATTCCTAGTTTCTGTTTGGTATTTTTGGTATTTTTGTTTAATTTTTCTCTCTCTATTGAAATTCTAATTTATTCATGCATTGTTCTCTTTTCCTCAGTGAGCATCTTTATAGCGGCTAGTTTAAATTCTCTGTCAGGTAAATCACATAACTTTATTTTATTAAGGTCAGGTTCTCAAGATTTATCCTGTTTCTTTGTTTGGAACATATTTTCCTGATTCTTGATTTTCCTCAACTCTCTGTGGTGTCTGTGCATTAGACAAAGTAGACCCTTCTCTTACTCTTCATGGACTGGCCTCACTATACTGATTCTTAACTTGAATTTCCTCCAAGGCAGCCTTGGGACAAGAACATATTTGAAAGATGATCTCAGGAAACACATTTAAGGAAATGTGGATATTGAGAAACAGAAACATGAAAACTAATATAGAAGTATTAATACGCTCAGAGAAACTGGAGTCTAATTCCTCTTTGGGTCTTTTTGAAGAATAGTGGAGAATGCATCCAAAATTATCCAACCAAGGGACTGGAAAAACTGGTATTTTTATCAATAAATTGTGTACCTCATTGACTTAGAACTCCCCGTGGGGGCAGTAAATATCTAGCACTTCCAGGTGGCTACTATCATTTTAGGGTAAATAAATTTGGACAATGCTGGAGAAAACCCACAATGCTGGACAATGCTGGAGAAAACCCACAGGGAAAAGCAGGTACCCAAAATGGATATTGGTCAGATTGTTTGGCACTGTTTATTGCATCTGTGGGTAAATGCAAAGGTGGATGGAAATGTTATGAGACGGGGCATCAAGATATCTGCAACATACTGTTTTGGTCATTTTATTCGTTATGAGGCCAAAGCCAAGAGCTTTCAATTAACCACTGACTTAGAAACACATTTTTGTCTGCTCTTTTGGACCTGTAATATTTCTCAATGTCACTTTTAAACCAGTTGGACTGTCTCTCTATTATTCTGTTATTACACCAATTCAGGTAACTACTTAATTCTCAGAAAAAGGTGAATTTTCCATTATGCTCATAAAACTAGCTGGGTGGGACATAGCCCTAAAAAAGAGTAACTTCTTACTTTCTTTTTAAATTAATATTGTGCTTAATCAAGTTTCTATGATGTAGCCTAGTTTAAAATTTAGAAATGAAGTAGAACCATCCTACAATATTAAAATTTTTGGTATAGCCATGTCTATCTCAAAAATTAAAAAAACATCAACATGGGAAAATAGGATACCCCTTCAAAATGTGATGAAATTATTTAATCTAAAAAGAAGTGTTGTATTTTATTCTTATTGTGAAAGAATTCATGTTTATTACAGGAAAAACACAAGTAGCAACAAAACATAAAAGTTACATGTAATCTCACTACCCATAGGTAGCTTTTTAATTTTAATTTGTATGGATTTTTAGCATTTTTCTATGCAAGTTTTCTATATTACCATTAATATTAGCATTAATGTGGCCATAGAGAGTTATATTTATTGAATAGTGTTTATTTTACTATTTTTATGTACAACACATTTATGTTTTTATGTAGTCTATCAGTCATTTTTTTGTTATATTGTTTGCCTGATATCTACCAAGAACTTTCTGAGCATTTTTTTTAAAAACATGATTCTTGGATTTTAGAAAATGGCGGATTAGGGGTGACCTCCTGGCTCTCTGCTCCCTGAGTGGAAGGTGCAGAACACGGACACCCACACGCGAGTGAGGCGCTCTCCCGTAGGATCAGCTTCGTGAATCTACAGAGAAGCAGCGAGGGACAAGCAGTGCCCGGGAAAAACAAGGTGAAGTGGAGAAACGACCGCAAATACCGGAG
>RJWJ010013775.1:0-39181 GCA_004363605.1 Indri indri | reverse complement strand
TAGCTGGACCCCATCTATACAAAACATAGAAAAATTAGCCAGGCATGGTGGTACATAACCTGTAGTCCCAGCTACTTGCAAGGCTGAGGCGGGAGGATCGCTTGAGCTCAGGATTTTGAGGCTACAGTAAGCCATGATAACACCTACTACACGCCAGCCTAGGCAACAGAGCAAGACCCTATCTCATAATATTTTTTTTTAAATTCTATTTTAGTAAAATATTCTACTGTAAGATTATAATTTATTTAATGAATCCTCTATGGTTGGACATTTTGGTTGTTTCCATTTTTTAACCACTGTAAATGCCAAAATTTTAAAAAAGAGAAATGATGGGAATGGTGTTTGATTTATCAGTTTGTTTTAAAGCATTTGGGGATGAGCTGAGCTTTCAGAGGCTAGAAGAATTAGAGGCTTCGAATTGACTGCTTGAGTAGAGAAACAAATTCTGATTAGGAATAGTGCCAGTGTGGAGAGAAGGGAAGAACAGACTCTATACTTGAGCCCAGGGATTTGGCATTGCCTTCTGAGATAGAAAATTTGGGGACGTAATTCTCACTGTGGATATTTTAGTGTTCTCTAGCATTTTCCAGCCCAGCCTGTCCTTGACACTGCCCAGACACACGTGAGTGGGGCTGAGCATAGAGGGAGGCCATTCTCTTCCCCACCTTAGCCATGTGCAACCATCTGGAGCGACACCATCTGTCCGTCCCATGTCCCTCGCCCCTTCTGCCCCTCTCCAACTCAATCTCCCTTTGAAGTTTCCCCTTCAAGTTCTACCTCCCAGGTCCGAAACAGGCACGGAGGCCTGAGACTATCATACATGTTAATGTCGAGTCCTCGGCAAGGTACTGTGCACTTTCCAGGCCCCGTCTCTGCTATCCTCTCAGCAACTTCATGGGATGGGGAGGGACATTTATGCAACTACCATTTTATGAAGGAGGAATAGGAGGCTTTAAGAGGTTAAGGTCTTGGCTGGGCGCGGTAGCTCACACCTGTAATCCTAGCACACTGGGAGGCCAAGGTGGGAGGATCACTTAAGGTCAGGAGTTGGAGACCAGCCTGAGGAAAAGCAAGACCCCATCTCTACTAAAAATAGAAAAAATTAGCCGGGCGTGGTGGCACATGCCTGTAGTCCCAGCTACTGGGGAGGCTGAGGCAGGAGGATTGCATGAGCCCAGGAGTTTGAGGTTGCGGTGAGCTAGGCTGACACCACGGCACTCCAACCCAGGTGACAGAGCGAGACTCTGTCTCAAAAGAGATTAAGGTCTTGTCCAAGGCCACATAACCAGGGCCAGGCCTGGCGGAGCTGGGATTCAGAGCTGAGGCTATCTTAACTGCATGACCACATCATGCTAACCACCGCATATACTTTGTAGCCTTCATGATATACAGAGGACATTGTAGCTCTGGGGGGAAATCTTCAGAAAATCAGCAAGAACACATTCAGTTACCTCACTTATATATACACAGGATGGGCTCACTTCAGTGTTGGAACTGAAAAGGATCCTGGAAGTATTTAATATCTCTTTTCTACCTTATTTGAAAATTGTGGCCAATGAGGTCCAGAGAGATCAACTGACTTGCATAAGGGCATGATGGTAGCCTAACCAGATTGGAACCAGGGTCTTCTGACACCTACCCTCTGGCTCTGTATAGGCAAATAGCTCTTAGATTGACTTTGTAGGGAGCACTGGGAGCAAAAGTGTGACTCAGTAAGCCAGGTGGAAGGGAAACAGGAGCAGGTTGGCAGTGCCAGTGTTCACAGGAGATGTGGAACCTCTGACTCTCCCCTCCCTGCTCCAGCTCACACCTACTTCCTGATTCCACCGTCCAGTTGGCTGGATGACAGGGCAGTTGGCTGGAAAGTAACATGGTCTAGTGATGAAGAGCCTGGGCTCTGACATTAGACAGACCTGGATTCATGTCCAGGTAAGGCACTTTACCTCCCTGAGCCTCCATTTCTTTATCCACAAAATGGGGATTATGAATACTTACCGTCTGGAACTGGGCTCAGTGGTGCACACCTGTAATCCCAGCTACTTGGGAAGCTGACGTGGGAGGAGAGCTTGAGCCCAGGAGTTCGAGGCCAGCCTGGGCAACACAGGGGGACCCCGTCTCCAAAAAACAAACAAACAAAAACTAAATACTTACCATCTAGAGCCGCTGTGAGAATAAGATGAGATAATGCTTCTAAAGAAACTGGCACAAGTTTGTGGAAAGAAGAGAAGAATCTTGGGGTTGAGTTGGCGGAAAAAAAGAGAACACAAAACTGGTAACCAAATATATGATTTCAACAAGAGGCCAAGTATTTCTCAATTTCATCTGATTCATTATTTCTCACAGGCACTGTCAGAGGGGGGCCCATTTCACTCTCCCCACGTGGAAGCGCAGGGGTGGTGCGGGGAATGTCTCCATGGCCTGTCTTTGGTGAAGAATGAAGGGAGAGTTAGATTGACTTCAGGTCAGGGATAACACAGTCTTGCTTTTTGCTTCCTGTCTTAAAAGGGATGGAAGATTGAAAGGAAGTGAGATTGTTAATATAAACTTGAAATCCAGATCCCCTGGGCTGTGTGACCTCAGATGGACCTCCCACTGTCTCAGTTATCTCTTTACCAGAAGCTCATTGAGATGGCCACATAATAGGCACTTCGCATACAGTATTTTATTTAATCCTCAAGACAAGCCTGAAAGACAGATATGGCTATCTGGTTTTTGTTTTTGTTTTTTGTTTTTTGAGGCAGTCTCGCTCTGCTGCCCCGGCTCTAGCCATGGCATCAGCTTAGCTCACGGCAACCTGAAACTCCTGGGCTCAAGCAATCCTCCTGCCTCAGCCTCCCAGGTTGCTGGGACAACAGGCATGCGCCAGCATGCCTAGCTAAGTTTTTATATTTTTAGTTGTCTGGCTAATTTCTTTCTATTTATAGTAGAGATGAGGTCCTGCTTTTGCTGAAGTTGGTCTCGAACTCCTGACCTCAAGCGATACTCCCACCTTGGCCTCCCAGTGTGCTATGATTACAGGTGTGAGCCACCACGCCCAGCCCTGTTTTATTTTTTTATATTTTATTTTATTTTTAGAGACAGGGTCTTGCTATGTTGCCCAGGCTGGACTCAAACTCCTGGGGTCAAGGGATCCTCCTGCCTCATGAGCAGCTGGGACTACAGCACAGTGTCCACCACTGCACTGGCTCACCATCCCATTTTAGATAGAGGAAAAAACTGAGGTTCAGGGAGATAAAGTAACTTGTCTCAGTACACATAGCACATAGTCAGAGAGTGGTAGATTTGTGATTTAAGCCCATATCTGACACCAAAGCCCATGTGCTTTCAGGTATACCCAGGGCAGATTCAGGTTTTTTTGTCTCACTCTATTTTCCAGGCTGGAGTGCGATGGCGCTGTCATAGCTCACTGCACCCTCAAATTCCTAGGCTCAAGTGATCCTTCCACATCAGCCTCCCGAGTTTTTGGGACTACAGGCGTGCTGATTTTTCTTACTTTTTGTAGAGATGGGGTCTCACGATGTTGCCCAGGCTTATCTTGAACTCCTGGCCTCAAACGATCCTCCTGCCTCAGCCTCCCAAAGTGCTGGGTTTACAGACGTGAGCCACCACGCCTGGCCCAGATTCAGGTTTTATGGGGTCTAAAGCTTGTGCAATTTGGGGAGCCTTCTTTAAACATTATAAAATCACAGATAAAAAGATACAAAAGTGAACATTTATTTAGATTTTGAAATGAAATCACAACACATTAGAGAACATTTTAAAGGTGAAACATCACAGACATCACACAATCTGGAAAAATAACATACCATTTGTGTTAACTGCTTGAACTCCTCTATAATATCTTTTTTCCTATGTCTTTTGGCTGCATTCTCTTTGCTTGCAGCTTCATATGACAATAATTTTGTAATATTTTCCATAGAGAGAATAAAAAAGATAATCCAATATTCCTCTAGCATGGTTGATTATTAATTTGTTTTTATTATTGATAGTTTAGAAAAGTTCATTTCAGCTTCACAAGTCATTATTGGTGGTGCCATAAAAATATTAAGATTGGTGTCAAATTTGGGAAACCATCATCAAAGTTTCTTCCACATATGAGCCACAAGATTTGGGGGTATTTCATGTGTTTTGGTTTACAGTGATTCATCTAATAATCTTTGACTTGGCAGTACTTCACACCCCGTTTGCTGTAGGCTAAATGTTATCTTCATTGATACTAGCATTTCGTGACAAATCAGCGAGAAATTCTAACCTTTTCCAGTACAGCTTCTCCTCTGCTACCACTTTAGATGGAATGGAGATGGTTTACATTAATAAAAGACTCGTAATTAAACTCCTTTCTCATGAATCTCTGGCTTTTTAAAGGGAATTCGTTACAAAATTCCAGATGCGAAAATATTTGAAGCATTCGGAATGATTTGGCCTAGACAAGGGAAGGCTGAAGAAAGCAAAAAAATAGCCATCGTCAAGGACGTGGACATTATAGGGAGTGAGAACCACCAGGGCATCTCTGAGACTTTGATTCTGGGGTCTGAGGAAAGGCCAGGTAGCTGCAGTTAGCAGGTCCTGCAAGTTGCCCTAAAATGGACACAAGGGATAATAGAGAAGTCTGTGAGTACGAACAGCAAAAAATCGCCTCCGTGTGGACCCCGGGTGTGATCGTCACTGCTCTGTGTGTGATGTGTGGTCCAGCAAGTGCGGTGGGAGCTGAGAAATGCAGGCTCTCAGGCCCTATTCACAAGTACTGAATTGGAATCTGCATTTGAACCAAGTTCCAGGTGATCTGTGTGCAGGTTATTGTCTCGGAAGCCTGGACTAGCGACTTCAGCAGGAACTTCCTGATGAGCCCTGCCCCAGCTTGGCGCTCGGTCTCTTTTCCTCTGTGCCCTTAGCCTTGGGAACTGGCCTCTCTTCCAGCAGTCGTCCAGTGTGTTGATTCATTACATCTCTATTTCCCCTCCCACTGGACTGTGACCTGGAGGGCCCAAGGGATTCTTCTTTGATTTCCAGCTCCTCACAGTGCCAGGCACACAGGAGTTATCATCTGTGGAATGCCCTCTGTATGCCAAGATCCTTGCCTCTCTTAGCTCACGTGTCCCTCGCCTCACGCTTGCGGGCTGAAACAAACATCATCCCCATTTTGTAGATGAAGAAACTGAAGTTCAGTCACTTGCCCAGGGTCATAAGTGGCAGAGCTGGGAAAGAAATCCACGGGTGTTTGATTCTAAAGCCTTCAGTAGGGGATCAATAAATGTTTGTTGAATTACTTATTTACTGAATTTTTCAATCAAGTGTTCATTAATGTTATTATTTATTCATTGAAGAGACTCAGGGTAAGATGAAGAACATGACACTGTCTGGTCTTGGTGACTCTGCTGCCCTAGGAGTGGGGAGGTGACACTCACTCCTCCACCTCCCCACCCTTTCAAAATGTCCTTTTCCATGACTCAGCAAAGAAACCATGCATGGGTCTGAAATCAGAGATGAGGCAAAAAAAAAAAAAAAAAAAAAAACCACCTCAAAAATGTTTTCTTTTCCTGGAGGAATTTCCTTTTCATGTCATTCATTCCTCTGCTAGGGAATCCAGGAAGTCTTTGGCCTGTGGTCAGCTGTGACCCCCAGTCTGGGTTCTCTGGGACTCACCCGCTCCTCCTCCTGACTCCCGACTGGGCCTGGGGACAGCATCTGTGCTTTCTTCCTCCGTAGTCTCAGATTCCAGGCCTCTGGGGGCCTGCCCAGCCCTACTCTACTTAGTTTAGTCATTAAATCCTGATCCTGGACCCAGATTATCTGGGTTCAAATTCTGCCTCTGCCTCTAAATAACTGTATGACCTTTGCAAGTCACTTTAACCTCTTTGTGCCTCAGTTTCCTCATCTGTAAAGTGGGGATAACAATAAATTTGAGGATCAAAATAATTAATCTATGTAAAGCACTTAGAACAATGTCTGACACAAAGCATCGTATAACTGTTGTAATTGTTAATTATGAAACAGTTAATACCTGAAGGAGACTTGGGTGAACTTGTCCTAAACTTCTTCTCTTTCCATTTGTTCTAGTCACCCTAGAATTTGTGTGAATTCTCCATTATTCATGCTTTAGAAGGCTTATGGGAGCAACTGCAAATGAGTGAATAAATTAATAAATTAGAAAGCTTGGGTTGCCCTCTGAAAATGAGATTATTGTTATGGATGGAGAGGCATGACTCAATAGATCGTTGATTTGGGAATAACCACATCCAGTCCAGGAGGGGGCTAGTCCTCTGAAAATTTCCAGTTATGGGATAGACAGACCTGCCTAAGAGACAGTTTACTGATAGACTGTGATAAATTCTATGTGAAGATAATACAGACAACAGCATAATCCCTGGCTGGCGCAGAAGGGGGCTGGGGGTGGGGCAGGGTTGTGGTTCTCAGCCCTGGATGTGTTTCAGAATCACCTGGGGATAAACATATGGAACCTGGACTCCATGCCTAGAGATTCATATTTCTAGTTCTGAGAGTAGAACAGGGCCATCAGAATTCTGAAACTTAGCAGGTGATCAGGACATTAAGTCTAGCAGTAAATGTAATAATAACAGCGTATATTATGAACTGGGCATTTTAGGTATATTTTCTCTTATCCTCATAACCATCCCTGAAGGCAACTTATATTATCCCCATTTTACAGAGAAGAACACTGAGGTTCAAAAAATATGGCCACACAGCAGAGCCCACATTTTAATGTAGCTCTGAGTCTGAAGTCCTTATTTTGCCTAATCCCACACTGCAGGAGGTCAGCCTGGAGGAATCTTACCAGAAATTCAAATTTAGATGGTCAGCTCAGATGTAAACTCTAAAATCAGTATATAATAGGTCAGGGCAAAGATATGCAAACTGCTTTAAAGAGACACAAAGGCTCCAAGCCTGTGAAAGGTTCAACCTTAACCCCATGGCCTCTATCAACATATCTAAAGAAAGAATGTGTCCTCAGGGGTGGGAAGGTGCTTGGGCCAGTTAGTCTGGTACTTTGTGAGCAGAGGGAGGGGTCCTGGCCCAGCAGACCCCTGGCAGCTTTGTGATCTGGCATTGACTCTTTTCCCTGCCTTCTGGTCTCTCCTGACCTCTCCAGCTGTTCTGTTTCCTTCCGTGGCCACTTTTTCTCCGGTCACCCCTTAAATGTGAATGTTTTCTGCATTCCACTGTGCCAAGGACTTCCAGAGGTGTGCACTCCGGAGGTCCTAACTCAAGGTATCAGTGCCGAAGGGCGAGAGAACAGTGTTGTTAGACATGACTGGAGTTCACGTCCCTGCCAGGCCCCTTGCTGGCTGTGGACCTTAGCAGTTACTTGTCGTTGTTTTTAGTCTCAGTTTCTGTACCTGTGAAATGAATAGTAACGCCTACCTTAAATGACTGTTGTGAGAAAGAAATAGACAATAGGCATTCTAAACACGCAGTAAGGACTCCATAAATGGTACCTATATATTGTGACCAACTGGCATGGGGCTTCTCTGAATGCCTGTGGGCTCTTCAAAAGCAACATGTGAAACCTTTCCCCCAGATCTATTCTTCCACTTGGATTCCTATCAGACAAAAAAGAAACACCTTCCATGAAATTGGCAGAGCCAGAAACCCTAGAGTCAGCCTGGACTGTCCCTCTACCACTGTCCAAATGGGCACTGAGTTCTGCATTTCTTCTATTGTCACAAGCTGCCCTTGGAATTTCTCACCAGGTTATTGCAGGAGCCTCTTAACTGCTCTCTACTTACTGGTTCCCAAACCCTAAATGCTTAGTACTCAAGTTCTTGTTCAGGTTAAACCCTTTAACAGCTCTCCATTGCCACTGGGGCACAACTCAAATTGCACTGCGGACTCCTGCAGCCCCTGCTATGCCTGCTGGCAGTGCTGAACCACCACCAAATGTGCCCGGCGTTCCCTCCTCACTGCCTCTTGCTCCATCCCCTCCTCACCTGGCTAGTTCCCACTCCAGATGCAGCTCAGGCAGCAGCAAGCACCATCAGTAAGTCTTCCCTGGGAGAAGACTGCACACACACAGAGGCTGGCGCAAGTGCCTTCCCGCTCCTGAGGCTTCTGTCTGTCTTCTCAAGACTGTGAGCCCCTGAGCCCCCAGCTCTTTTTGGGCATTTCTGGGTGCCTGGTATGTGGGATGCCCTCAGTAGGAAGCTCTCCTAATGTTACCAAAAGTTTGGCACTTGTCCCCAAGGCCACATCAGAAGAATGAGGACAAGTGGTTTGAGGAAAAGGAAAGAGGAGTTTATTAATTTGCCACCAAATGAGGAGGTTGGCAGACTCCTATCTCAAAGTATCAACGTCCTGCTTCTGAGCACAAGTACAGAGCTTTTAAAGGTTCTGATTCATCCCACCTTCCGCTAAGACAATCTTGTGACTTCTGCACGGATGGATTCATTCCATCTTCAGCCAAGACAATCTCCTGACCTCTACCCAGACAATTCCCTTGAGCCATCTCCCATGGCACAAAAAACAAAGAACACTCGCGGATCGCCCCTCAACCCCTGGCCTGAGGCACAGATGTAGGCTTTAGTTCTCAAAAAGGGTATGGTGTTTTGAAGAGAAAGAAAACATTTTTACCTTTTTTCAGCCCATTTACTCTGTTACACTAATGAGCTTCAACATTTTCTTGGGCCAAGCACAGTTCAGAACATCCTCACGACTCTATAGGGTAGACATGTGTCACTCATCCATTCTATTAATACTAATATTTATTGAACACTTCCCTGGCCAGGCGCTGGTCCTGGCACTGGGGTTATGGCAGGGTAAGGATGATGGGGAGTGCTGGAGCGGGAGGAAGAGTTCCTATTTTGTCTCATAAGGTCAGGAGAAGCAGCTCTGAAAGGTGAAAATTGAGCAGAGACCCGAGGGAGGTGGGGAAGGGAGCCACGTGGATATGCAGGGAAGAGTGGTCCAGGCAGAGGGAAGAGCCAGTTCGAAGGGGACCGTTAGCCCCATTTGATGGATGAGGAAACCAGGAGTCTAGGTAAGTCATCCACCCATGTTCTGTAACTCTTGACTCACACTGTTAACCATAGGTCTTTACTGTGTTTCATGGGACACAGTGGCTGCCTTAGCTGAGGGACAGAGTGGCTACACGTGCACCACCCTGCCCTCAGATTGGAGTTTGGCTTTTTGTCTTAAGGAGAACATGGGCTGATCACCTGGCTTGGTATTCGGATTCACTTAGTGGCTCTGTTTTTCTGTATATGTTTCCGTGGCCTTTATTAGAGACAATTAGCTTGTGTCTACTCTCCAGGCAGCCTCAATAAAGCATGCTTTTCCTTCCACAAGGCTGAGAACTAGACCCTGAAATACGGTGACTTGGCCAAGAGGGCAAATTCTCTCTCACTGGTCAGTGATCAGGGCCGCCTCTGTGGGCAGCCACTGTATCTCGCCTCTGCCCTTCCTTCAGACTGCAGCAGGAGGCATTGAGGCTGTTTACGGAGGTGGTATTGGAACCGGCCTTGAAGGACATGGAACACCTCTACCTAATAAGAGGTAGAGATGGGGGCAGGGTTTTAGGCAGAAAGAAATGTGTGAGCTGAGCAAAAGCATCAATGCTGGACCATTCAGTAGACCTGGAGCGTAGGTGCCTGTGTGTTGGGGGAGTGGAGATAAGGCTGGAGGGAGAATTCAGGGTCAGATCACAGCAGCCTTTTTGAAAATTGTTTAGTGGCCAACTTTACATGTTAATTTCAGATAAACGGGGCCAGGCGCAGTGGCTCACGCCTGTAATCCTAGCACTCTGGGAGGCCGAGGCGGGCGGATCGTTTGAGCTCAGGAGTTCGAGACCAGCCTGGGCAAGAGCGAGACTCTGTCTCTACTAAAAATAGAAAGAAATTATCTGGACAACTAAAAATATATAGAAAAAATTAGCCGGGCATGGTAGCGCATGCCTGTAGTTCCAGCTACTCGGGAGGCTGAGGCAGGAGGATCGCTTGAGCTCAGGAGTTTGAGTTTGAGATTGCAGTGAGCTAGGCTGACGCCACGGCACTCTAGCCCGGGCAACAGAGTGAGACTCTGTCTCAAAATAAAAATAAAAATAAAAAATAAACAGGTGGAGGAAAGACCCTCCAAATGGGAATCACCTGAGCAGGGAGGCAGGCACCAAAGTATACATCTTTATATAGAGCACTTCTTCCAGCAGGTTAAACAAATTCGGAACTAAAAAGATATAGCGTCTACCCCCAGGAGTTTCCAGTCTTTTGGGAGAAAACAGGATTTATTCACAGGAAACAATGAAAATAGTTGAGAACAACCATCAACTGGCTGTGTGCTCTCAATTTGCATGATCTTTCAATCGTCCCACCCTGGGAGCTTCATGGAAGAGGAGGGGCAGGAGCTAGGCCTTGAGGGAAGAGGCTGGATTTGGCAAGAGGAGCAGGATGCCAGTGGTGGGCGATAAGGCCCTGAGGTGGGTTGGTGGGCTGGAGTGCTGGGGCCGAGATAAAATTGGAAAGGGTGGCTTTGAAAGCCAGGCTGGTTGACTTTTAAATTTACCCAGATAAGCAGGTCCTTGGACTGGAGATGAAAGGAGTGTCTGCGAGAGATTAATCTGATGGCCTTGGGCCATTGATCTGGATCTATCTGGAAGCAGCCCCAAGAGGAGGCTCTCTTGGAGGCTTTTGCAATAATAACATAGGCCCAGCCTTTCAAAGGAGGGTTTCAAAACCCCCAACCCAACTGCTTCTGCCAGTTGTATGATATATTAATACTCGGCTTCCACAGAGGTTGCTTTTCTTAACCATCCGTAATTTAAACCATTATTTTTATATTATGACAAGTAGGGTTATATCATGGGCCGGAATCCAAAATGTATATCAATTTCTAAGGGAGAATATTTAAACTTCAAATAAATTTCAGCTTTGCAAAAGGCAATTGTAGATTATGCTATAATATTCCTCAGAGAGACACATTCCTTCTTCTCTGCCATAAAGGGTTTACTTTGGTGACAAATTTTGAGAAATTTACTAAAAGCCTACTGGAGGAATAGGAAGAATAGGACCTAAGGGAGTTTTAGGGAGTGGCTGTGTTGTGCCAGGTAACTGGTCAGGTCAGGAAATCAAAGAAAAGAAGAAAGCCAAGATGGCAGCAGGGATTAAAATCTGAGGACTCTGAAGAAAGATGGTGCTATTTATAAAAACGCGTGAGTTGAGGGAGGGGTGCGGAAATGATGGCCTACCTTCAGAACACTGGGAGTAGGCCTCGCTAGTCCCGGGAAGATACTGGCTAGGTTGGTAATGGGGAAGGAACCGGCACCTCTGGGTCTTTCGCGGCCTTTGTGAAGGCCCTAGAAGTTCTGCCTACTGGACTGGCATATTTGCTTGGCACTTTGCCTGGTTTACTTTTGATGTATCACCGCTAAGTAGGATGTTTGCTGTGGGGTTTTAGTACATGCCCTATGTAAGACTAAGGAAGTTCCCTTCTAAACTCTTTGCCAAGAGTTTCTTCTTATTATAAATGAATGTTGGCTTTTATCGAATGCCTTTTTTGGCACCTGTTGATGTGATCATGTGATCTTCTCCCTTTAATCTGTCAATGTGATCAATTATATTGATTTTTTCTAATTTTTTAAATTTTTATCTTTTATTTTCTTTTAGAGACGAGGTCTCACTGTCACCCAGGCTGGAGTGCAGTGGTGCAATCGTAGCTCACTATAGCCTCAAACTCCTGGGTTCAAGTGATCCTCCTGCTTTAGCCTCCCAAGTAGCTGGGACTACAGGTGTGTACCACTATGCCCCGGCTGATACACTGATTTTTTCAAAATAATAAACTATGCACTTTGGAGGAAAGTCAAGGATAATCATAATATGTTACCCTTTTTACATATTGCTAGAATCAGTTTGTTAATATCTTGCTTAGGATTTCGCATCTGTGTTCAAAAGTATAATTTTTTTCCACATACTGTTGTTGCTGGATTTTGGAATCCACATTACACTAAAAATGAGTTGAAAAAGTTAGGTGTGGTGGCACATGCCTATAGTTCCTGCTACTCAGGAGGCTGAGGCGGGATTCCTGGAGGTCAGGAGTTTGAGACCAGCCTGGGCAATATAGCAAGACCCTGTCTCAAAATAATCAATAAATAGAGTTGAAGCGAACCCTCTTTCTATAGTCTCTTAAAGTTAGTGTAAGATTGAAATTTATTCTTTCTTGAGTGTTCGGTAGAACTCTTTGCCCGTCTGCTATTGAAGGTCGATCCATCATGTGAGTGATAGCAGAGAAAGAAACTCAAAGAGTGAAAATAGCTTAAACAATAGGAAAATATTATTTCACACATCATGACAAGTTCAGAGGTAGGTGGTCCAGGATTGGTTAATTCAGCAGCTCAATGTCATTAGGGAGGGAAATTCATTGTGGTCATTCTCAGGTGTCAACTCTTTCTTTTATTATTGCAAGATGGCTGCAGCTGCTCCAGACATCACTGCATAGTGCTTAAGAGTATTGATTCTGCAAGCAAAACCCATAGCTACTAGGACAATTGAGTAAATTGCTTAAACTGTCTGTAAAATGGGATAATAGTACTTTACCTCAGAAGTTTGATATTATGTGGATTAAATGAATGAGTTTTTTTTTTTTTTAAACTCTTAGATTAGTGCCTGGCATGTAGGAAACATTGAGTAAATTATTATTTTTTTAAGGCTAGTCAAGTGAAGCAGTGGGAGTGGGGAAGGAACAAAGGAATCTGTAACTGGTTGTGATCAATTAGTTGTAAACACCACTGCACTCAGACCAACCCAGTAAATATTAATATCAGCTTATCTAACTCCATTCTCACACGGGGCAGGAAACTGTTCTCCTCCTGTGCCCCTTTGATAGAAGTCCCTTAGCCAGCTTACCTTCACGCCTTATTGTCTAGGATTACAGCAAGTGTCCATGCTTAAACCAGTTGCGGAATCATCATAATTTGGGTTAGAGTAACTTGGATTCACCTCCAAGACCAAGGGGTGCCTGATCTCCCCTGAAACACAAAACCACCTGATACCTCAACAAAATCTGGGTTCTATTGACAAAAAGGAGCTGGAATGGTGATGATGGGGGTCTGTTGGATCACATAGGAGGGGAGTCCCCATTCCTAACGGTTCCCCATGGGATTCCTTGGGCTCTCAAATAATTACCCCTTACCTACCATTTGCCTACCATGCCATAGTCACTTAGCACTTTTTAACTCATGCATTATCTCATCTGGTCCTGGAAACACCCTTTAAGTACTCTCGTTATCCCCTTTACAGCCTGTGCTACCAGAGTCGAGGCCCTTGCCTAGTTGCGTGTATACGTATGTATGTACATATATGTGTGTGCGTGTACACACATATATACGGTTGGGACAGAGCCAGGTCCTGGGACTCAAGTCGAAGTCTTCAGACTCAAAGTTCTGCGCTTTTATTTCTCTTCCTTTAATCCCCAATTGTCTGGCATTTACACGCCACCTTCACAACTGCCACTTCCTTGTGCCCCTTCTATGTCTACTTAATATTTTAAAAATAATAGTTTTTCATTAAATTAAAAGGAAACTGAATAAAGTCTCAGGTTTCATGTCTGATGCACACACACACACACATTACTTTAAAACAAGCACAAAATATTTAATCCGGCTTAGAACGTGGGCTCTGGCATCTGACTGCCTGGGCTGGAGTCCCGGCTCTGCCAGCGCAGCACGTGTGCTTGGTTCGCACCCAGATGTCCATGGCACTTCCAGAGGGCACCAGCCTTACTTCCCAGTGCCAGCACTGTCACTTTGCTTGAGAGCTTGTCCCGACTATCAGAGTCCATTGTGCCCCCCACTCAGAAGCTGGAAGTGTTGGGCAGTCAGTTCCACCTCCCCATTCCATCCCCAGCAGCCCTCCCCCAGGAGCTGTTCCAGGCAGGATTGAGCTCCATTTGCCCACAGTGGTAACTGACTCAGTAATGCACTCTTCACTGCCAGCCGTCCCTTCTTGCTCACTCCTCACTCCCCTCTGGGTGCTTCCTGGAATCACCTCTCAAGCAAATGATCGCACTTGAATACTGGTCTCAGGGTCTGCTTCTGGGGAGCCCAAACTAAGACAGCCGCCTGCTAGCTGTATGGCTGGCATTGGGAGTTGCCTAACCTCTGTGCCTGTCTTGTTCCTATCAGTGACATAAGAGGAATAATAGCACCTGTACCTCATAGCACAAATGTGGTAAAGCTCTGGCAAAGAGAAATCACTAACGAGTGGAATCTATTATCACTAGTACCTAAAATGCTCTGGTGTGCTACCAGGGGTATTGTGTCACATTGGGACGCACCACTCCAACCCGCCCCCCAGACTTTCTCTGGGTGCCTCCTACTGCCTGTCCCTTCTTACTCCCACTCTCTGAGCTCCTGCAATCCCATTTCTTTCACCATGGTTGTCCCATGGAATTCAGGTGACCGGGACCACAAACCCCCACCAGTCCCAGTGCAGCCCACCCTTCCCGTCACACACAAACCACCCTGCCTACCTCTGGTGAGTGTTGCACAATGCCTGGGTAAAAGTCTCACCTTGATGACATCTTAGGATTCCTCCACTAGGCAGGATCATCATAGTCATCCACATTAGACTGGAAGCTCTTAGAAGGGAGGCTTCCCTGACCCACCTCCATCATGTCCCAGGGCATCCAAAAGCCTGACTGAGGCATGGAAGGAACATGATAAGGTGCTTGATTGTTAATGATCACAGCTATCTTTATTGACCACTTACTATGAACCTGGCATCATCGTAGGGGCTTTCCCCATATTAATCCTTGCCTTCCCCCTGTGAGATAGGTGTTATTGCCACCCCCAGTTTGCAAATGAGAAGGCTGGGACAGAACAGTTATCACACAGCTGGCAAATAGCAGAGCTAGGGACCAAGCTAAATCAAGAGTTCCCTTACCTAATGACTATGGTAAATCAAGGGCAGCGCTATCTCGGACCTACAGCGAGGAATACTTCCCAGCTGCGAGCCAGAAGACAGAGCTCTTTGCCAGGTGTTTTGCTATAACAGGTTACCCATCCACACCTGAGGCCCAGATGCTTCCCTCACCCTTACCTGTGGAACAGGAATCTCAAACAGAATGATAGAACAGGAAAGCCTCATTTATTCAGAATCCAGACAGCCAGAAAGAGGGAGAAAAAGCAAAAGTGTAAATATATAGGTTGTATTCTTATTTTATGAGGAGAGACTTGACAGGTTCAGGCCAGTACCTGAGGTTTGTTTTCATAAGCAACTTCTGAGCTAGAATTGCAAACTGCTCCTTGTCCCTCAGATACAGCCTAGAGACCATCGTGTGTGGCTTGCATTGCTGTTTTGTTGCTGTTTTTCAACTGAAGCAATAGAGATTTTGTATGTGGAGAAACATTTCCTTTGGGAAACGGGGACTATATGGCAGTACTCGTTACTATGGTGTAGCCAAAGTCTAGAGCTAAGTAGCACCTCCTGGGCTTTGGATGGGACATGTGCTGCTTGTTCACTGCGTCCAGCCCCACCCACCCTCACTCCTCCCTTACCATGTGCAAACTGCCATTTATCGTGTGGCTTGCGCTGGTGTTTTTCTTATATCCAGTTTGTTTTATTCATTCAAGAAAGATTTATTGAACATCTGCCATGAGCCAGGCACCATTTTGTTTTGGTGGGCTGGTGGAGGAGCAAACAAACTGTAACAGCATATGTAAGTATATACTATGTTAGTGAGAGTGGTAAGCAGAAAAATAAAGCAGCGAAAGGGCATGGGAAGTGTCAGGGCTGGGGAGCTGGCATTAAAAATTTAGGTAGGATGGGTCTGGTGCGGTGGTTCACACCTGTAATCCTAGCACTCTGGGAGGCCAAGGCGGGAGGATCGCTTGAGGTCAGGAGTTCGAGACCAGCCTGAGCAAGAGCAAGACCCCCGTCTCTACTAAAAATAGAAAAAATTAGCCCAGCAACTAAAAACAGAAACAAAAAATTAGCTGAGTGTGGTGATGCACACCTGTAGTCCCAGCTACTCAGGAGGCTGAGGCTGGAGGATCGCTTGAGCCCAGGAGTTTGAGGTTGCTGTGAGGTAGGCTGATGCATTGGCACTGTAGCTCCGGCAACAAGAGAGAGACTCTCTCGCATGAAAAAAAAAAAAAATGTAGGTAGGATGGCCAGGAAAGGCTGTAAGAGGAATGCAACTCTTAAATGACCTGAGGAAGTGAGGGAGTGGGGCCAGGTGGATATCCGGAGGCAGAACATTCCAGGCAGATGGAACAGCAAGTGCAGAGAGAACATGTATGCTTGGCATGTTCCACGAGCAGTGTAGCCAGAGCAAAGTGAGAGAGTAGTGGGGAATGGCGTGGGGGTGCAGGTCATGTAGGGCCTTTGGCAATGACTCCAAGTGAAATGGGGAACCATTAGAGGGCTGCATTGTTGAGACTAGACTGGAGAGGGCAAGGGTGGATCAGGGAGACTGGCAGGAGGCTACCACTGTCACCCAGGTAACAGGTGATGCAACTTGGACCAAGTGGTAGCAGTGGAAATAGAGAAAAGAAAAGGACTGGAGATGTATTCTGGACAGAGAATCAACCTGAAATGGGTAATGGGTTGGATGTTAGGGATCAGTGAGGTCAAGGAAGAAGTGAGTTTGAACTGGGGAGGCAGCAGAGGAGGAGAAGGAAAGAGAATGGATTCTGGAGATATTTTGGAAGTAGGTCCTCTGTGATCTGCTGATGCAGGGACGTGGGATTTGAGAGAGAGGAATCAAGAATGACACCGAGTGTTTGGTCTGAGCAATTGGAAGAATGGAGTTGCAGTTTTCTGAGATGAGGAGTCCACAGGAAGAGCAGGTTTGTTGGGGAAAGATTAGGATCTCAGTTTTGGAGTTGAGTTTATTAATAATATGCCCATTGGACACCCATGTGGAATGCCAAAAAGGCAGCCTCTTATGTAACACAGAAATAGAAAACAGGCCATTTCACATGCCAGCTCTGATTTGGTAGCACTGCCTGAAGGGCTGTGTTGAGATTTTAAAGGTTCATCTGGGTTCAGTGTCTTGATCAATACCGAAGCCTGTCTTGGGTGGGTAAGAAATGGTGAACTCTGGGTATAATAGTCCATAGGACAGTGAAAAGAAAATGTGAAAAATTGTATTTGTATGTATTTTTGTCTTATCCTTTTGACATTTCTTAATATATTCTATAATGTATGTAACATATTAAAGTAGCAAGTATGGACATAGTTTATAAATGAAGTATTCTATATATTGGAAGAGTGCTCAGTTTTTACTGATAGGAATGGACAGGCACAAAGTTTTGAAGATTACTGATGTGAAGCAAATATATGTACAAATATAACAGATGCTCAAAATAGTGACCTGGAAATACTATAAGCACCAAAATGTCTCCCGAATTCTCAAAGGAAAAACTAAAGTATATGCGGTTTGGTTTAATGCTTGATTTTTTTTTCACAACAAAATATATGTTCTGTCTAAATAAGGCAGAACATCACCTATGCGATATCTCTACCAAAAATGTTCAATCTGCATCTAATCAGGAGAAAACAACAGACAAATCCAAATTAGAGTACATTGCATAAGATACCTGGCTTTCATGTTATCAGAAACTTTTTTTAAAGGCTCAGAAACTGTTCTATTAATAGATAAAAGGAGATTAAAGAGTTAGGGTAACTAAATGCAAACATAATCCTTGATTGGGTCTTGGGTTGCAAAGGAAAAAAGCTATAAAAGGATATTATTGGAAATTGGGGGACTTTGCATTTAGATTGCTTATGGTATTGTATTAGTGTTAATTTTTTAATTGTGATAATTTTTTTTGGTTACGTGGGAGACTGTCCCATTTTTAGGAGACACAGGCTGGAATAGGGATGAAGAGTCATGGTCTCTGTAAGTCAATCTCAAATGGTTCAACAAACATAGGAATTTAGGCAAGGGATATGGTTGTGTTTACTATTGTTGTAGCTTTCCTGTAGGTTTGAAATATTTCAAAATAAAAAGTTAGGGGAAAATGTTAAATAGGTTTTTCCAATTCTCAGAAAACTAGGAAACCCACTAATGGTATGTGAGACCACTTTCAGTATGCTAGATTGTTTCATTGACTGGGACTCTGTCTTCTTTACCCTTTCTGAAGGAGATTTGCCGAGTATTCTCCACCACAGTAATAATCAGTGGCATTTTCGTATTCCAGGTGCCTTCACATCTATTGTATTATATTTATTGTCGAGAATAGTCATATACATGAAGAAGTTTGTGCTTTTAAGTCCCACGATCACAACTAACTTTTAAAAAAGTGCTCACCATGTGTCAGGCACTGTTCTATGTGTTTTACACAGATCAACCCATTTCATCCTCATAGCCATCCTAGAGGGGAGGTACCAATATTATTGCCATTTTCAAAAAAGGAAATTGAGGCACAGAGAAGTGGCGTAACTTACCCAAAGTTGCACAGTCAGTGAGGGTGTAGTGGCAGAGGGTGTGGCTCCTTTCAGCAGCCAGATCATCTAAGTTTGCTAGGAGTAGGGCTTTTGCTACTCAAACTTTTACTTTTCTCAGAGGGGTTGTGGTTGCGTGTCCACAGCAGAAGGGCTTCGCCTCGAGAGAGGGAATAATAATAGTAATAATAATTACAGAAAATACCATCTTTGAATACTTGCTTTGTGCCAGGCACAGGCAAGATGTTTTGTGCCTGTTTAGTCTTCAGAGTACCTCCGTAGGGTAAGGGCTTTATTATCCCCACTGGACAAACGAGGAAATAGGCAAGAACTTCCAGTAATTCCTGCAGTCATAAGGCGCGGAGCCAGGTCTTGAACTGAAAGCAGTCTGACTCCAGAGCCTTGTCCACCTCCCTGTTTAGCACCCCTGCCCCCAACCCCATGGCTGGCTTAGCTCTACCTGTCATCTCAATGGGTCGGAAGGTAAATGAGCTGTAGAAAGTGGGCCGCTGGGTGATGGGCCACACTCATCACCTCGTTCACCCTCTCTGTTCTCAGATGCGGACACTTTAATGATGAAGAGGATAAGGAGTGGGAGGAGGAAGGAAGCATTGTATCCTTTCTCCTTGGGGCTTCTCATTGGGCTATGACATTCCATTCTCACCTCTCCTCCAGTGTGCCATTTTATTGAGTGACTTTTTCTCATTGAATGCACCTGGGCAGAAAGTCCTTGCCATATTGATTGTGGTCATTGCTTTATTTTTACTTTTCCTTACAGGAACAAAACAAAGGGAGCCCCTATTCCTTTGAGGTGGAGGTGACTGGTGAAGTTCCCAGGCAGATCATCCAATTGCCCACTAACTCCTTTGCACCAGCCCTGTGTCCAGCTCACCTGTCTCCTTGGCGGCAAGTCCTTGGCCCTGGAGGACCAGGATGACCTGGCTCTGGTTATGGAAGTCCCAGCCAGGGACAAAGCAGAAGAATCTCTCATAAAGCTCTGCTCTCCAGGGTCTCCCTTCCCCAGGCTGTAGGTTCACACCTCAGCTTCCAGGACTGGACAATCTCTGTGTGCCCCTACCTCAATTAATAAATCAGCAACCACAAACAATAGATACAGCACAAGAGGCAGCAGGATCAAGTGGTTAAGAGAGTGGACTCTGGAGCCAGACTGCCTGGGTTGAATCCTGCATCCACCACTTACTGGCTGTGTGACCTTGGGCTGGTTACTTAGCCACTCTGAGTATTGGTTCCCTTTTCTGTAAAATCAGGGAAAATAACAATATACTTCTCAAAAGGTTGATGTGAAGATGAAATAATTTAGTACATATCAAGTATGGGCAGCACCTAGAACATAGTAAGCACTACACAAAAGGTTGTTATTATTGCTAGTGGTCACAAGGTGCTAGGCCCTGCAGAAGAGACACAGGCTTACAGGACACAGTCCCTGTCCGTAAGGAGAGGTAGTACAGCATTAATAAGCGTACAGTTTGGGGGAGCTAATTAGACCTTCGATGTGTTATTTAATCCCAACGTACCTTAGTTTTCCCCTCCGAAAACAATTCTTAGAGGGCAAGATGGTGGATTGTAAACACCTTGCCCACTGCCAGGCACTTAGCTGGATCTCAATGCAGGTGAATTGTCTTCCCCCTTCCAGGAGCTTCACTCTGGCTAGGGGTAGAGAACAGGTCCAGAACTAGACAGCCTAATGCAGGGCATGTGCAGTGGGATCTGTAGGAGTTTGGGGGTCAGAGGTTTAGTTCCTGGAGCTTGACTGTTCCAGGGAGGCTTCCTGAAGGAGGACAGACCTGAGATGGGCCTGGAAGGATGAATAAATAAACTGACAGGAGAGGACACTTGAGGTGGAGGAGATGGGGTGACCAGGCATGGTTGGGGGTGTTGGGAGATGGGGAGAGCAATGAGAGGACCTGCTCTGTTTTTGGAAGTCTGTGGAGAAGGCGATTGTGCTCCTCTTCCCTTTCCCACATCATTTTCTAGTTGGAGTTTTCCCTGCTATCTAATTTACATCCCTCTTGCTGTAGCTGAAGGCCAGTTCTCTCTAGAAGTGGAGGGTAGTAGTTATTTCAGACTCAATGAGCTTTTGGTGTCTTCCTTAGGCATCTTTATGCGTGATATTGGGGTAAAAAACCAAATGAGATTTCTTAGACAAAAGTGGCAGGAATTCTGAAGGCTAGTTCCCAGTGAAAGTATTTGGCTATGAATGACCAAAATAAGGTATTATCTAAAATGCAAGAACCAGGCTGGTGCGGTGGCTGATGTCTTATAATCCTAGTACTCTGGGAGGCAGAGGTGGGAGGATCACTTGAGCTCAGGAGTTGGAGACTAGCCTGAGCAAGAGTGAGACCCCCATCTCTACTAAAAATAGAAAAAATTAGCTGGGCGTGGTGGTGTGCACCAGTAGTCCCAGCAACTTGGGAGGCTGAGTCAGGAGGATTGCTTGAGCCCAGGATTTGGAGGTTGCTGTGAGCTAGGCTGATGCCACTGCGCTCTAGCCCAGGTGACGGAGCAAGGATCTATCTCATAAATAAATAAATAAATAAATAAAGAGTGCAAGAACCAAGCCCAGGGATGCTTATAGCAGGGAAGTGAGTGAAATAAAGAACAGATTGTTAAATCGGCACTGTGGGACACACTGGCCGATCATTTGGTAAAATAAAGCTAGACACCCCCCCATATGACACATTGAATAAATGCAGGTAAAGATTTACATTTTTTAAAATAGGCCTTTATTGTAGGTACCCTTAAAATGCAGATTTTGGGGCTTCATCACACACTTGGAGAATGAGGAGTTCTGAGGCAAGGCCTAAGAATCTGCATTTTCAACAAGCTCTGGGGTGATAAGAATCGTGTATAAGTATTTCCTATATTTTCTTCCAGTATTTATGTAATTTCAGGGTGGGAAAGGCATGATTCAAAGGTACAAATTATTAAAGAAGATGTTGGTAAATCAAGCTACATAAAAATAAACCTTCTATTTAAAAAGATTTATTTTAAAAACACCTTCTACTTGTTGAAAACAAGAAACCCACCATGAACCAAAAATTAAAGTCAAACAATGAACTAAAACTTTGTTTTCACAAAATATATGACAAAGAAAAAAAATACTGAAAAGGGTTAATATCCTTAAAATGTAATGAGCACTTACAATCAATAAGAAAACAAACATCCCTGTAAAAGACTGAGTAAAGGACATGAATAGGTAATTTAAATAAGAAATATAAATGTCTAATAATATGCCCAAATAGATTATTACTAACAAACTATTTTTCATCTTTCCAGTTGGCATAGTTGTTTTAAAAAATAGATATCTAGTATTGGTGGAATAGATTGGGTCAGCCTTTCAGCAGGGAAATTTGGCAATAAGAACTGTATCAAAAGCCTTAGAATGTTTCATAACTTTAGGTTGAGAAATTCCACTTCTAGAAATTAATTCACTTCTAGAAATAATCATGAGTATGCACAAAGATAATACCACAAAAAAGTTTTGCAGTATTGTTTTGAATAGGAAGAAATAGCAACAATTTTAATTTCTTTTTTTACATTTTTTTTTTTTTTGAGACAGAGTCTCACTCTTTTGCCCAGGCTAGAGTGCCGTGGTGGCAGCCTAGCTCACAGCAACCTCAAACTCCTGGGCTCAAGCAATCCTACTGTCTCAGCCTTCCGAGTAGCTGGGACTACAGGCACGCGCCATCATGCCCGGCTAATTTTTTCTATTTTTAGTTGTTTGGCCAATTTCTTTCTATTTTTAGTAGAGACAGGGTCTCGCTCTTGCTCAGGCTGGTCTCGAACTCCTGACCTTGAGCGATCCACCTGCCTCGGCCTCCCAGAGTGCTAGGATTACAGGTGTGAGCCACCGTGCCCGGCCTCTTTTTTAAAATTTTTATTTTTTTATTTTTATTTTTTTATTTCGGCATACTACGGGGGTACAAATGTTTAGGTGACATATGTTGCCTTTGCCCCACCTGAGTCACAGCTTCAAGCGTGCCTATCCCCCAGACGGTGTGCACTGCACCCATTAGCTGTGAATGTACCCATCCCCAGTTTCCCCCAACAATTTAAATTTCTAACAATATAAGTTTGGAAATAAATTATGATATATTCACCTGATGGTTTACTATGTAGCCATTAAAAATGATGTTGTAGAATATTTAATGACATGGAAAAATGTTAATAGTATTTTTTTTTTTTTTAGTGAAAAAAGGATCATAAAACAGTTTGTGATGATCCCATTTAAAAATGGGTTGTGGGCCAGACGCGGTGGCTCACGCCTGTAATCCTAGCACTCTGGGAGGCCGAGGCGGGTGGATCACTTAAGGTCAGGAGTTCGAGACCATCTCTGAGCAAGAGCGAGACCCCCGTCTCTACTAAAAATAGAAAGAAATTATCTGGACAACTAAAAATATGTATATATAGAAAAAATTAGCCGGGCCCAGCTACTTGGGAGGCTGAGGCAGGAGGATCGCTTGAGCCCAGCAGTTGGAGGTTGCTGTGAGCTAGGCTGACACCGGGGCAACAGAGCCAGACTCTGTCTCAAAAAAAAAAAGAAAAAAAAAAGAGTTGTGTTTATTGATAGAACAAAGGTTAGAAAAATAAACACTGACATTTTGCTTTATTTATTTATTTGAGACAGAGTTTCACTCTGTTGCCCAGGCTAGAGTACCGTGGCATCAACCTAACTACAGTGACCTCCAAATCCTGGGCTCAAGTGATCCTCTTGCCTCAGCCTCCCCAGTAGCTGGGACTATAGGCATGCACCACCACACCTGGCTAATTTTTACTATTTTTAGTAGAGATGGGATCTCACTCTTGCTCAGGCTGGTTTTGAACTTCTGAGCTCAAATGATCCTCCCACCTTGGCCTCCTAGAGTGCTAGGATTACAGGTGTGAGCCACCATGCCAGGCCAACATTGACATTTTAAAGACTTATCTATGAATGGTGAAATTATTTATTTACTTATTTATTTTTAAATATTTTCTAGAAAATTTAGCAGGGGCCATGCTAATCTTCTCTGTATTGTTCCAATTTTAGTATATGTGTTGCCAAAGCGAGCACTGAATGGTGAAATTGCAAGTGATTATTATTTTCCTTTTTTTGTGGCTCGTCTGTATTTCCCAAGTTTTCTACAATGCAAAAAAATATTTTCATGATAGGAAAACTACAGTAAAATTTATTCTATAAGAAAGAACAGTTAATTGAGAAAATAGCACAGACTTTGCATCTTCTACATAGTATCATTTTCTCTAGTTATTTCCTTAGTGAGCAAGGAAGGAAACACTTCCTTAGTGTCTCCCAAGTCAGGAGTACTGCAGGCGAGGCAGGGATCCTCAAGGCCTCATCCCATTTGGAGCATTACTGGAGGTCTGCAGTCTGCCTGCTGGTCATGTGAAATCCAGCTTCCCGCCCAACTACAAAATAACCCGAAGTTTGGAAGGTTGAAGAAATGGCAACGGGTAGGTTGCCATAGTCTTACACAGTCTGAGCAAAAAACTCCTTCATAGAGAGTCCAGTTTCTCCACCCACAGTTTCCCCAAACAAATGGAGGCTGACTTCAAGGGCTTGTCCAACACCACACAACCAACTTAATAACAAGGCGAGGCCTTGAAGCCATGGCCTTTCCTTCCTGTTGCATTTCAGTAACATGCTGATTTAGACCAAGGCTTTTCATACTTTAAAGTGCACAGGAGGGGAGGGAGAGTGGAAAAAAAAATATAAAGTGCACAGGAATCTAGTTAAAATGCAGATTCTGATTCAGCGGGTCAGGGGTGGGCCTGAGAGTATGCATTTCCTACCACCTCCCAGGCGATGCGGTGATAGGTCGGGGAATCACAGTTAAGTATTTAATACAACGGTATGGAACACAGAATCTGGAGCACAGGGCCAGCTTCCTAATCTTAGCTCTTTCATGGGCCTACTCCGTGTCGTGGTTACAGTTACTGTGCCTCAGTTTCCGAGTTTTCATGAAGACTTAATGATATTGTATATTAAGTGCTTTGGAACAGCATTCACTACGAACTAGGTCTTGTATTATTTTGCCACATTCCTTACAGCAAGCGGCCGGGGAAGTAGGGTTTAACGAATGAATAAATGAATGAATGACCTTTGGAGAAAAGTTCTTTCCTGGGTGATCACAGTCAGAGAAGCAAAACAGGAGGGCCCGTTGGTGGGGAAGACACCCAGAAAGTTCTCCCCACCCGGTGGTCAGGAGGGCCCGGGGTGCCCGGAAGCCGGCCGGCTCGCGCCCGGCGGACCAATGGGCGGCGGGGAGGGAGGGGCGAGCGCCCCGCCAGCCCTTTCCGTCCGGGCGCCGGCAGCCCCGCCCCTTGGAACGTTGCGACGTCCGAGCATTCCACGGTTGCTACATCGTCGCGAGGGGCGGGGCGCCTGTCAGGGAAGCGGCGCGCGCGCGGGCAGCGGGCGGGCTGGGGCTCCGCCGCGCAGTGCCAGCGCCAGACCCGCGCCCCGCGCTCTGCGACCCGCCGCCCGCGCTCGGACTCGCGAGCCTGTACTCCCGTCCTGCCCGCGCGCCGCCCGAGTATGGAGTTGCTGTGTTGCGAGGGCACCCGGCACGCGCCCCGGGCCGGGCCGGACCCGCGGCTGCTGGGGGACCAACGTGTCCTGCAGAGCTTGCTCCGCCTGGAGGAGCGCTACGTGCCCCGCGCCTCCTACTTCCAGTGCGTGCAGAGGGAGATCAAGCCGCACATGCGGAAGATGCTGGCATACTGGATGCTGGAGGTACTGCCCGGACGGGTCCCCCCTCTCCCGCCGCCTCTGGCTCTGAACATACTGGGGCCGCCCTGCCGGGACATCCTGGTCCCAGCAAGAATCTGCAGGATGCTCCTGTGGCCCAGACTCCTGGGGCCTGGCCTTTCACTAGGGCACCCTCGCCCGCTGCCTCTGTGGTGTCCCTTTTCCTTCCCCAGCCTTAATCGGCTCCTTCTGACCGTGACTGCCAGTCATTTGGCACCCTAAGTCTCTATTCGGGCCAGGAAAGCGGGACAAGGGACACCCTCTCCTCTTCGGCTTCTCTCGGCGTCTCCTGCTTCCCTCCCGGGCCAGTGTTCTCAGGAGAGCGCGCTTGGAAAACCCTGGGCCCGGCCGCCCCCGCCCCAGAGCCGGTTCCTGTGTCTGTCGCGGGGTTCTGGCGGGGAAGGCGGTGGGGGTGGCGCGCGCCCTGTTCCGGCCGACAGGGAAATGAAAAGTGCGGGAGGCAGCTGCAGGAGTCTCCTCCCTTCCCCTCGGGTGTGTGCAGTGGCGAGGGTAATGGGGGTAAGGTCCCAGCCCTCCGGCTATCATGGGTGACCCTTCCGTGCCACTTCCCCTCGCTGTGGGGGAGGGGAGTACTGTTTGGAATCCTTCGTAAGGAGGGGCGCCTCTGCTTTACCACCCCCCTAACCCATGCAAGGGGAGAGGGGAGGCGGCAATGCAGAGGAAGTGGGGGGCGTCGCGTTGCGGAGGGCGCATCCTCCTCAGTTATTGGTCCTTGTCACTGTAAGTAGCTTACCCTCTCCCGTTTTTCGCTCCGTATTCCACCTCCCTTCAGCGCCCCTCTCCCCCTTAATGCTGCTGTGTTTCCCATGCTCCTGCCCCAGCGGTGACTGTGCGCCCTCTCCCAGGTGTGTGAGGAGCAGCGCTGTGAGGAGGAGGTCTTCCCCCTGGCCATGAACTACTTGGATCGCTACCTGTCCTGCGTCCCCACTCGAAAGGCGCAGTTGCAGCTCCTGGGTGCGGTCTGCATGCTGCTGGCCTCCAAGCTGCGGGAGACCACGCCCCTGACCATCGAAAAACTGTGCATCTACACCGACCATGCTGTCTCTCCCCGCCAGTTGCGGGTGCGTGTGTAATTCCCCCCACCTCAACACATACTGTCTCCCCACTTCCCAGGAAAGGGAAAGCTAAGACTTCTGAGGCTTTTTGTCCCCTGGAGAGGGAGCGAGGCAAGCCCCCTGAGGCTTTTTTAGAAAGGAACTGGGAGAAAAGAAGGGGCAGTGTGGTGTGCTGGTTAAGGTAGCTCTCACCGGACTTGAGCTGTGGGCATGAACTAAACCCCCTCCTCCTGACCTCCAGGGGATGCCACTCCTTCCTGGTCTTTCCCCCAGATAGCAACAAGTCAAGCTGCATGTCTAGCTCACTAGTACTTTGCCTCTGGGTTTACACAGCCACCATGAGTTATTTATTGGCAGCAGAAGGGCATGCCTGCACACCCCCACTGGAGTGGGGGAGTGGAATGTGCCTCCTGTGGGGGAGGGGGGGCTGCCTTGGTTGAGTCTTTATCCCCGTGTGGACTTTGATAGAAAAGCCTCGCAGAGCAGATTAAAGCCAGGCCCTGATTACTTTAAGGAAGGGCTGAGTTGTTTCATCCCACCTTCTTTCCTTCCTCTTATATCCCAGAAGAGACAGCTTCTTCCTAATCCTCCCGTCCCTGGCCTTGTTCTGAGGAACTGGAGCAGCTGCTTTGGGCCTGGTGGAAACATCTCTCCCTTTCCCCTTTGCCAAAGGCCCAAGCTGAGGGACAGACAGGGAGCTGAGCTGCAGCTGCTTCCGATGTGATAATGGTGCCCCTCCCCCGGCCTGCTGACTCTGACCAAGGTCTTTCATAACCCTGTGGGGAGCTGCTGTCACTCCTGTGGTTTGGGAAGTGGCTCCCAGGGCCTCTTGCTGGGAACTTGGGCTGGGCTCCTCTGAGGCAGGGCAGGAAAGTCGCTCACTGGTTGTGTCCTGCCTCGGAAGCAGCCTGGGAAGGAGGTGGGGGAGCTGCTTGGATTTGGAAGAGGTTATTTAAGGCATGCAGATCATTTCCTAGGGGGCTGAGGGGAGAGGGTGGGTGAGCTGGCACCTTCCTCCACCTTGCTCTGTGGCCGGCCAAGTCTTCTGACCCTGAGAGGACTCTCTGGGCTCCATCTCCTAGGGAGGAGGGCAGCAAGCAGGCTGCTGTGATTGGCTGGCGGAGAGGCCAGGGTACTGGGGCCCCCGGACTGCTGTGAGTCGAGGAACAGGATTCCTCTTCCTGCCAAGTAGCTCAGAGATGGGAGTAAGAGGCCAGAGTTGGGAATCCAGGAGGCTCCACAGCTCTTTGTGATGAATCTGGTAGTTTTTGGCAAGTCTGAAGGTGGAACTAGTTTCCAGGGCCAGAGAGCAAGATGTTTTTGGAGGGATTAGGGCTAGAAGGTAGAAGGGGACTTCTTTTTTGTGACAAGATGGGGACTATATATGTGCCTTTGTGTGAGGGGAATTTTTCAGAACACCCAAAAAGTACTCATCCTTGACTCCTGCCTGAGCTGGGGGTGGAGCGTCCAGAAGACTTCCTAGAAGGTCAGAGTTGGAAGAGACCTCGGAGAACTCCAGTCAGTCCAAGTCCTTGTGCAGCAGAGGAAGGAGGCGGCCCCGGGAAGGAGGAAAGGGTCCTGCCTTAGCATCGCACTGAGCACATAGTGTACAATCTGGGTCTTCTACCTAGACCAGGTTGGCTTAAAAGTCAGGGATGTGACAAATGCTGCCAGCCACTGAAGCTAATACTACCAGGGGTATGTTCTCTGCCAAGTAGGGCTGGGATTCTCAGGGGTTGCCTAGATATGGGGGAGGGTAGCCACCTTCCTCACGCAGGACTCCATGCCTCCCCAGAGGGAGATCCCCACTCCCAGTTGCCTTGTAGATAATTCCCTGGAGGCTAGGTCCTTTCTGTTTACTCCTGAGTTAGGAGTTTGGCTACTGGGACAAGTTCTGAAAGTAGAATCGTAGGTTCTCTGCCTTATTTCTTCTGGCTGCAGTCCAGGCTGTTTTCTTGGGGGCCCTGTGAGAGGCTTGGGGCTGATGTGAGAGACTGACACCTAAGTGAAGGCTAGGAGAGAGACAGCTGTGGCCGTGGGCCTGGACGAGGTTGGGTGGGGTTGCCATTTCTGCCTCAATAAGGAGTCAAACCCACAAGTTCCTTCCTGAGATAAAACAATGAAGAAATCCTCATGTGTGCAACTTGGAAATGGGGCCAGGTCTGGGAGCCCCAGACAAGTAGACTAGGGTGGAGCTCTCAGCCTCCCTCCAAGACCTAGCATTGGTATGTAGACTTGGGTAGGTGGGGATAGCGGTTGGTCCCTTAGGGATCACCTGGATCCATCCTGTATGGTTTGGCCTCCACCTATACTCCTGAGAGGCAAGTGGCACTGGGCACTATGGAGTCCAGCTGAAGCGGGGGGCCGGGAGGGCATACCTCAGCACCTACCCCTGATGTCCCACTAAGGGGATGTGGGTTGGGTTAGGCAACCTCCCATTTGAGGAACCTCAGAGGAGACTCAGTGGCTGTGTCATAGGAGGAGTGGCCTCCTACTCGCTCCTGTTTATTCAAGAGGTGTGGACTTGGCTGGGATGCAGAGTTGTGGGGGGAGGCTAGTGGTGATCTCCCCTTTCACAATCCTTGGGGTTTTGAGAGTCTTTCTGCTTCATCCCAGAGGATCCTCAAGCTGATGGTGATGTTGGTGATGTCTGCTGCTTCAATCTTACAACCCTGGCTGGAGAAGTGCTCAGAGCCTTGAATGAAGTCAGGAGAAGGCCTGGATTATTGCCCCTTAGAGATAATCAGTCAGTCTTAAAAGGGATAATCCACATAAAGCATGTTGTCCTGGCGCCTGGTAAATGTTCAATAAATGCTTGAAGCAAATGCCTGCAGATCTTCTCTGCCTTGGACCCCATGGTGCCAGTCCTTAAAACCAGCAGCAGAACTGGGGTCTTGAGCTTCAAAAGTTTGGGCTTCCTTCCCCATGAGATTGTGAGATTTCTGCTTTACTCTTCCCCTTCCCTTCTCCAGTCTCTGACCCCACCCTTTTCTCCCATCCCCCAGGACTGGGAGGTGCTGGTTCTTGGGAAGCTCAAGTGGGACCTGGCTGCTGTGATCGCACATGATTTCCTAGCCCTGATTCTGCACAGACTTTCTCTGCCCCGTGACCGACAGGCCTTGGTCAAAAAGCACGCCCAGACCTTTTTGGCCCTCTGTGCTACAGGTAAGAGCCCTGCACACATTTTTGCCAAACTGGGAAAATCAGAAGACTAAGGGTGAGTGGTAACTAGGAGATTCCACTTTATACTCCTCTTAAAATTCATTTGTGAAAATTATATCCCCTCTGCCCCCAGTTTCAACACACAAAAGCAGATTATAATTGGAGGTGTACAGGATCTGAGAAACCCCCGGTGTGCAGGGAGGACAGTGAGGCTATAGAGGTGACTTGCCCAAGGTCTTACAGTAAGTTGGGAGCAGAACCCAGGTCTTTTGGCCCTAGTCATGTTTCCATACCAGGGAGGGTCTCACCTATCCCCTGGTCCCTGGCCAGAACCAGCCTGGACCTAGGGAAATTTGCTGTTTGTCCTGATCCTCTCTAGGAAAGTGGCTCTTTCCTGTCTTTCTCCTGTGCTATTTTCTTACCCCACCCACTGCTGGGGTTTTCCAGTATGCCCCCTGCTCCATTCATGCTGCCTGGCACTTGCTGAGGTGTAGGAACTCTGCACTGGCTGTTATCCTTGAGGTTTCCTTGTCTCATGGTTCCCTCTCCTCTTTTCCAAGATTACACCTTTGCCATGTACCCACCGTCCATGATTGCAACAGGCAGCATTGGGGCTGCGGTGCAAGGCCTGGGTGCCTGCTCCACCTCCGGGGACGAGCTCACGGAGCTGCTGGCAGGGATCACAGGCACTGAAGTGGTGAGTGCTGGGCAGCGGGGCAGCAGCCTCTCCATTCGTAAGGCAGCGCTGTCCCCTAAGCCTCCAGTAGAGGGAGGCATCCACCCCAACCTCGTCCCCTCTCCTGGTTTCACAGCTTTGGGGCTTCTGTGGCTTTTTATCTCCTGCCTTGGTCTGGAGAAGAGTGAGAATCTTGGGTAGGGTGAAGGGTGCTGGCCCTAGGTGCCCTTTTCTTGCCAAGTGGCGTGCTGAAGAGGGGGTGGGGGATTTGGTGTCAGATGCAGGGCTGCTCTCACACCCTCTTGCCACATCCTCTTGCCAGTTTCTGAGAACTAAAGACCGATTCCTGGGGCTGGGCTGTGGCCTAACCTCCCCAGACTTCCCTGTGTGCTGGGAGGTGTCCTTCCCCCACACCTGCTCCAGATGTTGTTGCGGGGAGCGGTCCCTCTTCAGCGTTCCCTCGTGTTCCCAGGACTGCCTGCGGGCCTGTCAGGAGCAGATCGAAGCTGCGCTCAGGGAGAGCCTCAGGGAAGCTGCCCAGACCAGCTCCAGCCCAGCGCCGAAAGCCCCCCGGGGCTCCAGCAGCCAGGGGCCTGCCCAGACCAGCACTCCCACAGATGTCACAGCCATCCACCTGTAGCCCTGGAGAGGCCCCCTCCAGTGGCCACTGAGCAGAGGAGGGGCCACTGCCACCCCCCTCCCTGCCTCCAGGAACAAACCATGCCACATCTGAAGCCTAAGGGGGCTCCTATTCCTCCCCTCGCAATACCCAAGAGGGTCAGGCTCTACCTATCCCTGCAGTGTGCACTAAGGGGCCTGGCCAGCCAAGGTTGTGTTTGGGAGGCTAGCTGGGCTCCTCCTCCCCGCATCTGACCAGCTCAGCTCCTTCCCTGACTCTAGCTGGGGGTGGGCTAGGCTGGTCAGACGACATTGGAATAGGTGAAATCCATGCACCAGCATTCCTTTTGAGGCCGCCCCCCCTCCCAGGGCTCTCATGTTCTCAATTGCCAAAATGCCCCAGTGCCTTTTAAAGGTGTTGTCCCTTCTAGGGTTATTGTATTTGGATTGGGGTCCTCCTGAAGATGAAATTTCAGGCATGACTGATTGACAGATGTGTGTGAGGGGAAATAGTCTAAATGGCTCCTCTCACACTTGGGAGGCCCCTGTTTAATCCGTGCTCACAGCTGCTCCTAGAGGGAGGGGCCTAGGTCTTGGCCAGAGGGGCAGAAACCTACGGAATTCCTCCTTGCTTTGCTTTCTGCTCTGCTTCTCCTGTGTGATTGAAGGGTTTGGTGCTGAAGGAAGAGGTTGTTTTAATTTATTAATTGCTTTCAGTACAACTGTAAGAGGGTGTGGTGGGGCCTGTCTGTCCCACAAGTGGTGGTAACCCTGGTGGTTGCTGTTTCCCTCCCCTCTGCAACTGGCTAAAGAATCTTTGTGGCCCAGGAGCTGCTACAGCCTGGAGTGGGGTCGTGCCCTCCTCTCCCTTTGGCCCTCTGCCCCATCCTCCAGGGAGGAGGATGAAGCAGGGATGCCCTGGAGGCGGCCAAGCCCCTGTCTGGAGAAGGAGGCAAGCCCTATTGACACAGGTCTTTCCTAAGGCCACAAGGTTTAGGCTGGTGGCCCAGGACCATCATGCTACCTTAATAAAGATTCTGGAATAAAACTGGCTTTGGCTTCTTGGAGTTGATGGAGGTGTGGGTAAAAGCCTATTTCTAGACTCTACGATCTAAGGAGGTGGAAGTCAATGGCCTAAAGCAGGGATCAAGCCTTTTTTGTAAAGGGCTGGATATTTAGGCTTTGTGGGCTATATGGTCTCTGCCCCAAATACAGTCAGTTCTGCTTTATAATGTGACCTATACATTCCTAAAAATCACTATGCTATGCAAAATTGCACAACAAAAACCACAGGGCTTATGGGAAAAATGGGGCTTGAGGTACAACACCCAAAAACTTAATGAGTGACACATTTTTTAAAAAATGAAATAAAGGACAGCTTGGTTTTTACACGTCAAATAGTTAAGAAATAGATAAAATAAACACGGCCTTTTATCTTGAAGAAGACATGAAGTTTGCTTGTGGAAACATGGACGCTGACCTGGGATCTGCTCATCCCTGGGCCCAACCTTATTCTCTGACCTTTCTTGGCCTCTGTATCTCTGCTTTCCTCAAAGAGGGGCTTTCTCTTGTAGTCCTTTCATCCACAGTAGAGACACGACCATCTTTGGACAACCTGCTCCTGGTTGCTGGCATTCAACCAAAGCAGCCCATCTCATTTGAGGGGGAGGCAGCCAACATCCCCACCCCACCTCCGGTGTAGCCTGGAGAAACAAACTTGTAGCTTGGGGGCGGGGGGAGTTCCCTCCAGCTGAAGAGGGAAAGGCGAAAGACCTCCATTGACTACACCAAAACACAGAGGTTCAATAAATACCTGCCTGTTTTTATGGCATCCCAGTGACTTGACAACAGCCAGAGAGAAAGTCCTTAAACCAAGTCCCAGCTGGGGAGTGGGAATGCTGGGGTGTCCACTCTCAAGTCAGGTCTCAGAACTGAGCAGAAGGTAGGCCTAGAAGGAAGGAAGGAGCCAGCGAGGCCCTCCATCCTCCTTGTCCTAGGCTGGAAGTCACACATGCCCCTGTGACCATGGCCCTGATCTGGGTCTGCCCCCATTAAGGCTCAGTCTCATCTTTAGTCACCAGCAGGGGACCTGGTGTCTTCCCACGCCCCTCCGATCAGGACAGGTGACTTTTCTTCACTCCATGGTGATGGGAACATCTTCCACATCTCGGGGGACTGCACTCTGAAGCTCACGCCTGATTTCAGGGGACACTTGTGGATGGGTCTGTAGCCGGAGCAGTTCGAGGAGGGCCTCTTTCTGATCTGTGGCCAAGTCTGCCTTGTAGCGCTGGACCAAAGTCAGGAGGCACTGGTGCCAGAGCACGGGCAGCTCACGATTCTCTGTCCGGAACCCCAGGAAGTGGAAGACCAGGGCGTCCAGTACCCGGTAAGGCAGCGCGTACTTCTTATCCAGCAGCAGTCGCAGGAAGATGCTGTTGGCACCACTGTATTTCATCTCAGCAATTTTGAGCATGGCCGCGCTGGGGGGAAAGGGAGGTGGGGTGGGCTTAGTGGGGGAAATGTTAGAGGAAGGATCGATTTGTCCCTCTGCGCTTTTCCCCTCTTCTCTTCCTCCTCTCCTGGCTCTTAAACTACAGGATTCCTAAGGGAGCCATCTCAGGCCTCCTCCTCACCTATACCCAATCTCATTATACTCCCTTGACTCCAATTACCATCTGTAAGTGGGTCCATCCCAAACTGTTACCTCTGGCTGAGACTGCTTGTCTCAATATCTAACTGGAGTATGTCCAAGAGTCTTGACATCGTCACCCCTAACCTACTTTCTTCCTTGTGTTCCTTATTCATTTATTCAGCTATCTGTGGAGCACCTACCACAAGCCAGGCATTGGGATCCTGTTCTTGTGGAGCTTACATTCTAGTAATGACACACACCCACTGGTTTAAACAAGCCACAACCATGGGCTAGTCTTAATTCCTTCCCGACTCTGCCCGCCTCCCCATCCCCAAGTCCTGGCAATTCCACTGTCTGGATATTCATTGGCCAGTCGTCCTCCCCCCGCCAACTACCTGGAGTGCAACACAGGGATGGAGCACTTGGTGATGATGCTACCCACGATGATGGCTTCCCGGAGGGTACAAGTGCCCGACTCACACAGTGGGATCAGGATCCCTGGGGAGGATCAGAGGGCAGTCTCTTTTGAGTCCAGGTGAGCGAAAGGTGTTATAGCAGGAAGCACTCCCAACCACCCCAGGGACAGTCATTAAAACTTGGCCTGAGACCATTTCCCAAGTCAGGTCTGCTACTTTTCCCTAAGGAGCCCTACCCTTTCCCTTTCTTCCCTGCCTCTGGGCTCCCACCTTTGAACCAGGCTCCAGGCTTGAACAGGGCCTTCTTGAGTGCCATGTAGAGGTGGAAGTTGAGTCGTTTGTATTCGGCAATGTCGTCTCGTACCCTGGGCAGCAGGACGAGGTTGTAGAAGCGCTGGGCCATGCGTTCCTTCAGGTTAGAGGCAAAAATCCTGGTGGGGTATAAGGGGGGAGTTCCCAAGTCACATGATAGTCTGGACCTGGCCCTTTAAATATCACTGTGGACAGCACATCCAAGAGATTTTAAAGTAAGATATGGAACCATTCTTTCAGTGAGGGATGTGTGGAAGCTGTGGGAATGGAATCCCCAGGTTAGCTTAGAGACAGAAGCGGGGGGGCAACAAGATGTACCCCAACGGGGAATGCTGTCTGTCGTTGGCAGAACCAGAGTGCTTCCAAACTGATGGCTCCTCAGCTACTCAGCTGCCTCTCCCCAGCATGAGTCCTCTGTACCCGGCTGTCACACGGGACCTGAGCATGCCTGGGCAGCCACAGACTTCTGAGGCTCCTCTGACAGGGTTGTATCCCAGTAGCTATACCACTGCCCTAGAAACTCATCACGGGAAGTTCCCAACTGGGTCTTGGCCCTCAAAAAGGAAACAGGAAAAGCTAGGAAAATGACAATATACAGAAGCACAAAAGAGAACTCTGGCACAAAGCTCAAATGTAATGGCGAAGGTAGGGAAAGCCTGTATGTCCCCAGCCCAACCCTCACCTACAGACCCAAGGCTACCCTAACTCCCATCCACTCTACCTAGTAGCTTGGTACATGGCAGCTGCAGTCCAGGCCTCAGGTTCTGTGACATAGAGGATCTGCTCCCAGTTGGAGAGTGCAGGGATGATCTTAAATGCCTTGGGCAGTTTTCCACTGCGGTACTTAGACAACACCTAGGGATGAAGGAGTAAAATAATCATCATTAACACATATAGTGCTGGCTATGTGCCAGGTACTCATCTGGATGCTTTTTATATATTAACTCATTTCATCCTCACAGTAACCCTATAAATAGGTACTATTATGTTTGCTTTACAGATGACCAGAGAGTTCTAGTAACTGACCAAGGCTGCCAGTCATTAACAGGCAGAGCAGGAATCTGAACCTATGTACACTGACTCTTAAGTCTGTTTTTTGCTAATAAGCCTTATTTGGTATGGGATGTGGACAAAAAAGCCGGAGGCAGGAGCCCACAGCCCTTGTGGCTCCCCTCACAGCTCTTACCTCCCGGACCCCCCTGTAGACCTCCAGGACCCGGGGATCCAGCTGGGGCATAGGGAAGCCCGACACCTCTGACATGACCGTCTCAACCTCTGTCTGCTTCTCAGTCAGCTTCTCCATGATGATGTCAGCCAGGGTGCACCTAAGAGGCGAGGTGCCAAGGGGAGGGAGGAGAGAAGGAGAGCCACGGTTACTGCCTGGAAAGCTCCAGACTCCCCACGCGGTCCCTTGTGAGCACTGACAAAGTGTGATCCTGCTGGGATGTGCAGCCTCAGTCCCCTCTTTGCACACATTCACTCACCACAGAATCACTGCAGAGTGCAAAGGAACTGAAAGTCATTCAATTTAGGACAAAGCAGGGAGTTGTATGGCATTATTATGAACCCAACTCTGAAGTCGGCCTGCCCAGGTTCAAATCCTGGCTCTTCCACTCCCTGTGATCTTTGGCATGTTACTTTACCTCTCTATGCTTCAGTTTCCTCATCTTGAAGAGGGATAATAACAGTACCTACCTTATAAGGTTAATGTAAGGATTAAATAAGTTAATGCATATTTGTTACTTGGAACTATCAGCACACAGCATGTCTGTAAGGAGCGCTAACTCTTTCAAACACACCCAGCAACATGCTGAGGACTCTCCAATGACAAATTCCTGGTCTGAAGTCTCTAGAGTAGTCTTGTAGATGACCTTAATTATCTGTAAGATTTCAAGTAGCTGGGATCATTAGGGAGAGATTATGGCACAAACTCTCTCCCATTTGCATTTATTAAAATTAAAATCTGTGGAAATATTTCTAAGACCAGTTATACTCTTCTCAGTCTCCTTAAACAGAGTATTGTATATCAAACATAATTTTAATGAGTTAGAATTACCATCACCTTGGGCTGTGGTATAATAACAGCGTCTTCAAAGGCTGCTGCTGAAGTGTATTTAAAACTGCTCCTGTTTTCTGAAGGCCTACTCTGTGCTAGGCACTGAGTTTGGGACTTTCCAGATAGTATGTCTTATATTCCGCGCAACACTTAGGGGAGACATGGGAACTTACTCAGACATGGGAGCTAAGACTTAGGTTAATAACTCGCCCAGGGTGTCACAGCTGTCAAGTGGGGGGAAACAGTCAAATTCAGGTCTTTCAAGTTCTAAAGTTAAGGTGTTTTACAATACCCTGTAATGTGCCCCCGAACTAACTGGCCTCTGGTGAGCTTATGTGGATCTAGGCTTGCTTTCTGAAGATGCTGGCTATCATTTATTTTTTATTTTTATTTTTTTTCGAGACAGAGTCTTACTTTGTTGCCCGAGCTAGAGTGCTGTGGCGTCAGCCTAGTTCACAGCAACCTCAGACTCCTGGGCTCAAGCGATCCTACTGCCTCAGCCTCCTGAGTAGCTGGGACTACAGGCATGTGCCACCATGCACGGCTGATTTTTTCTATATATTTTTAGTTGTCTGATTAATTTCTTTCTATTTTTAGTAGAGACGGGGTCTCACTCTTGCTCAGGCTGGTTTCGAACTCCTGAGCTCAAACAATCTGCCCACCTTGGCCTCCCAGAGTGCTAGGATTACAGGCGTGAGCCACCGCGCCCGGCCCTATCATTTATTTTTTTAAGACTGCCAGGAGTTCCTGTTTCTAGTAGTTTGTCTCTTCTATTTACTGCAAGCTGGAAAACCATTCTGCTAAGTCCATCGGGATTATCTGTAAAGTAAGCGTTATGAGGTGCTGAGTGAGAACCTGAGAGGCTCTCTGGTGGGACCAGCCCAAGTACACACTTTGTGACATCTGTTTCAGCTGTTGGGCATCAATCTGAGAGAAGGGCCAATTTCTTCATTCTGTGCTCTCAAATGAGCTGCCACAGAACTTATCAGCCTCCCTGTCTTTTTACGGTATGATTAGCAATGAAAGATGCATTAACCCCAAACAGCCTGAAGAACCAAGGATAGTATGTTATTATCAGAGAGTCAGAATGAAGTGGTTGAGGGCCCTTATCCTATACTCCCCTGTTCGGGGCCAAAATCCCTGGCCTCAGGAATTTCACCACAGGCAGCCTAACTGCCTGCCTATTTTGGAGTTAGCATTTATTACAGAACTGAGTAAATTAGTGGTTCTAACTGGAGGTGATTCTCGACCCCCTGCTCCCCACCAACCTTGGGGACATCTGGCAATGTCTGGAGTCATTTTGTCTATCACAGTCAGAGGGAAAGTCACTACTAGTATCTAGATGGTAGAGATCAGAGATTATCTGCTAAACATCCTATACTGCACAGGACAGCCTCCACAAAAAAGAATTATCCAGCCCAAAATGCCAATAGTGCTGAGGCTGAAAAACCCTGGATTAAATGAACCTTAGGTATGAAAGAGATCTGTCCAAGGAAGATAAACTTACCACTAAAAAACTAAGCATACTAAGACCAAATGCAATGGGATGGATCTCCCCAGAGACATAAAAAGGGCCTTTACCTGTTTCCCTGGGTAATTGGGCAGTTCTAGAACAAATGTACATTAGAAAAGGAGGGATTTTGAGTCTGGGTCATTTCCCTATTCAGAACAGTCCTTTGAAGGTGGGCCAGTTCTGTCAAGGTGGTCCCCCAGAACTGGCAATGCCAAGGCCCTTTCCAGAGGTAAAGAATCAAAAGCCTGCCAGGGTACTTGTTTCTCTGTAGAAACTTTCTACCAGGACCCACTATCCCAAATCCCCAGGCCAACCTGGCAGGAGGGTTCTTGTTCATGAACATCTCAATGGCACGCTCATCCTCAGGGTCCACGACCACCTCTGCATGGTGGCCCACTCCTGTCATTGTGGCAGCCTTCTCCAGGGTGGGCCACTCCTCATCCTCATCATCTGATCCATCCTGCAGCACTCCTGGACCTAGAAAAGGGGAGATGAGATGGATGAACACAGCAAAGAGTGGGTGAGGGATTTAGTCAATTTATGATAGCTTTAGCGTTTGTGTAGTACAGGCCTCACAAGCGCTTGTGACAGATATGGACGTGCAATGAAACAGATGAGGCACATACTATCTTTCTGTACCCAGAGACTTGCAATTTTGCTTGAGACACAAAATGTATACACAGGAAACGAGAAAGCAATGCTAATAAATAATAGTTAACACACCATACTCAGTTATGTAGCAGAATTTTCTAAACACTGTACCTATGTTAACTGGTTAACCCTTATAACCCTAAGAAGTAGGTACCATTATTATACCCAGTTTCAGTGGGGACATTGAAGCACAGAAATGTTCAGTATTTGCCTAAGGCAGGTAGTCTGGGTTCAGACTGCTTTCTTCACCACTATCCTACACACAGTAGGCCTTGATTATATGCCAAAATGAGTGCTAGAGATAATACTAATATATACACTTAGAAGATGAGTGCTGAGGATGGTTAAGCTCTGGACAGGCAGTTCAGGAGCAGGAGGACTATGTTCCAGACCTGGGTAACAACACTGGAGAAAGGGCTTAGTTGTAAGTATTTCACAGGCAATAGCAAAAAAATAGTGCCAGGTGGGAAAGGTGAAGCCAGACTGGAGGGCCTTATAAAAGGCAGGCAGAGTTCAGATTTTAATCCACAAGTTCATTTGAATAAATGATTTTTGTAAGGTTAAAGCTGTCTAGGTATCTGGAAAGAGGTCTAATAATCCAAGTGGGCAGATAAAATGCTACATATGAATAGGTTATTAAGAACAGAGGCAGTCCAGCCTGAGCAAGAGCGAGACCCCATCTCTACTAAAAAAAAAAAAAAAAAAAAAGAAATTAATCGGACAACTAAAAATATATAGAAAAAATTAGCCGTGCATGGTGGCGCATGCCTGTAGTCCCAGCTACTCAGGAGGCTGAGGCAGTAGGATCGCTTGAGCCCAGGAGTCTGAGGTTGCTGTGAACTAGGCTGACGCCACAGCACTCTAGCTCGGGCAACAAAGTAAGACTCTGTCTCAGAAAAAAAAAAAAAAAAAAA